>CABEEJ010000940.1:0-12221 GCA_901482245.1 Timema douglasi | reverse complement strand
CCCCCCCCCCCACCACTGTGGTTTTCCCCTACTTTCGTTAAGCCAGCGCGAGCATCTTTATCACCCGTATACCTTAAATCAGGCAGTTATTAGCCTTGTGTTGAATGCAATGATTTTCAATCACGTCAAATCGCCTCCCTCACTACATGTCAACACATAGCTTCTGAAGTAATCACCTGCCCACCGAATATAGATGATGTAGCCCCATGGCTTCTTTGATGCTGACTGACAGCTCACAGCTGACTTCTAACGGCTTTGAAAAGCTACCAGATCAAATTATATATCCCTACGCCGAACCATATGAACTGCTAAAAACATGTGTTTAGCAGCTGTCACTTCTGACAGTCAAAATTTAGGTATATACCTAAATGTTAACTGTCAGAAGTCAGCTGTGAGGATGTCAGTCAGCACCAAAGAAGCCACGGGGCTACTGTATATGGCAACAGTTCTAGTTCATGCATGGTATTGGCAACATCTCATAACCTCCTTGCATGCACACACACATACAAACACACACATGAGCGGTGAAGGTCAATACATAGCCAGGGCATGAAATCCAATTATCACGGAGGACCATCTCATGACAGTACCAATCAAATTATCTTGTCCAATTTGACTTATCTGATGTGATTGTGTGCCTCTTTGATGCTTACTCCAGCTGAAACCACCAGACTTATAACCTCACCTGACTTGTTGGAAGGATAGATGCACCTATGTATTCCACGAAACTTCACAGTAGAGGAAAATGATCGTGCAATGAAGCAGTATTCTCGTCGATAGGTCTCTCACCTTTAAGTGTCTTGTTTCGAGTCCTGGCTGGTAGACGGAGACTCAACAATTCTGAAACCAATATAATACTAACAGGAATTTAGTTTTAATTTATACTAGGTATTTAACGTGCATTTTCTGAACCGATTGATAATATCAACCAACATACGACTAGGGGATGGCCAGTCTGGGCGAGCGACTATAATATACAATAAAACACATTGGTTGTAATGAGAGGTGGTCAGACTGGAGCGAGCGAGCGAGCGCGCGCGCTTGAAAGATATAGCTGGTTCTATTTTTCAAGCGCGTTTGCTAAACCCGCTACAGTCTAGTTTACAGGCGCTAGGCAATATTATTGTATGTTGGTTCATTGGGTGCGGAAAAACTTCTCATTTTGACATTTTTATTATTATCGATAGGTTTTGCACACTTGCTACTAACGGCATAATTTAATTGGTAAGATCATTAAACTATATATATATATATATATATATATATATAACTATATAGGCCTATGTGTGTGTATGTATGTAAAACTGATATGTTAAAATACTTTAATAGTATATTCAAAGTAGGCCTTTACAAATAAGAATCACCATTAGCGTGGAGAGAGGAAGAGAAAACCACAACAATAAGTCACTTGTCAAAAACAACCCTCAGTTCACTGAGCCAAGATTCGAACCTTTGCCTCCTTGTCAACAACTATCGAGAGCTATCTGCTAATCACGTGGTCACTCGTAAGCTTGTCAGTCTGACTGAACCCTAAAATATACCCTGATTTTGGTTGGAAAAACAGTAGAGAGAATTTAAGCAAATCACTTTGCAGCCAACACTGATAACATTTTACTATTTTATTTGTGTTATTCTATAGGTATCGATAACATCCATCAAAAAAGACAGCTGTAGATAACACTACTTGATGTATGAATATATTAAAATTGCGTTAGTAACTTAGGTAACTAATTTCTACTGATCTTCCTACCAAAATCATACTTTAAATAGTTTTGGTGTCGCACTATACTAATTATAAAACTATCCGGTTTCTCTATTTGCATGGGTTAACGCACTACTCTCGCAGTAGACTAAACTGCCGATGACGGGGAGATTGAGGTTCGAATTTTGGTCGAGCCTACTGAGAGTGGTTTTTCAAAAATAGTTTTCCTCTCTCCAAGCAAATACGGCTACATCTTTAAATATAGCCTACCTAGTTCATACTTCATTTACATCCATTACTATCTCCCACCTTTGGCCTGGGCCAGTTTTTTTTATTCAAGCCATATATTATCCACTACCGGCTGACTAGGCCTGTCGTAGCTTCATATGCCTTATAATATATATTAAGACTGGGATAGGCACAACATTGAGTCCCCAGCCGTTAGTTTATCAATGGGAAAGGGTAAACCCACATTTCACCAACTATAGATTTTTCACCCGCCTCGGTGGCGTAGTTGGCTAACGCGCTTGTCGTGTTGAGCTCGACTCCAGATCGAGGTTCGAATCTCGGTCGGGTGAACTGGGGGTGGTTTTTTCCTAAATGGTTTTCCACTCTCCCTCCACGCAAATGCGGGTTAGAGTAATTAGTACTTAAAAGCGTATAACCCGAACGGGTAGTAAGACGCGGTGCTAAATATTATTATTATTATTATTATTATTATAGATTTTTCGGCCATATCGGGTACCGAACCTGGGACCCTTAGCTCAGTATACAGACACGCTACCGAGTGAGCTAAGGTGTCGGATTCACTTAAACTATAAACGTGATATTAATAAAATATGCAGATAAAATTATTTTGACAGACCTTTGAATTATCTTAAAGATCAGGTAGGAATCAGACTCTTAATTCCTAAGCAATTAATATAATTAGTGAAAACGTATAGCCCAAATGGGAATTAAAGACAAGGTGGAAATAAAGAAGGGGGACAGCTTTGGCTTGTATCAGAATATTCGATTCTTCACTCTTCATTGTTCCTGGAATGTCTTTTGTCTTATTTCGACGTGGTTTCTCCCCTTGTCCGTGTTCTAGGTAGCAGTGCGCTTGTGTGCGAGACCTTTTGGATCTGTCCCAATAAAAATATACTTGTATACGTGACTCTTGACATGTACTAGACATACCCGACATTACAATGCATACCTTATGACGGAAATACTTAACTAGCATGTCTCATCGATAGACTCCCAAGCGTAGCACCTTGCTTAAGGTCATTTGACCATCAACATTTTATTGTACAATTTTAACACGTCTATAATATTATTATTATTATTATTATTAGCACCGCGTCTTACTACCCTTTGGGTTATACGTACTTACGCTAATGTATAATGGTAGGGTGATTGTGAGGTGCAATGGAGGACCTACAGTTTAACGTGGAATCCGAACCACGGTGGAGGCCTTGGCATTCCTCACATTCACAAGTTGTCTTGTCAGAGGTGAAGGAAGGGTTTGGTAATCAGATAAATCTGTGCCGGGACCGAGGATTAAACTCCGAACCCCCAGCACAGATATCTTGACACCTTACCCATAGACCGCCAGGTAACCCCACGTCTATAATAGTTATAAAGTAGTGACCTGGCGGTCTAGGGGTAGGGTGTCGGATTTCTGTGCTGGGGGTCCAGGGATCAATCCTCGGTCCTGGTATAGATTTATCTGATTGCTAAATATTTCCTTCACCCCTAACAAGACGTGTATTAATCACAACTTATGAATGTGTGGAATGTCAGGCCTTCACCGTGGTTCGGATCCCACGTTAAACTGTAGGTCTTCCATTTTGTCTCATAATCACCCCTACCATTACACATTAGCGTAAGTGCGTATAACCCGAACGGGTAGTAATACACGGTGCTAATAATAATAATATTAATAACAAAATATATAATAGGGCTTCAATGTTTTCAAATCATTACAACTTACGAGTTATTATTATTATAGCACCACGTCTTACTATACCGTTCGGGTACACGCTTAAATACAATATTACGCTAATGTGCTAGGAATATGGAAGGTTGAATTTAGAGGAAGTGAAACCACATTTGTGTGGAGGGAGAGTGGAAAATCTTTTAGGAGAAACCACCCCCATATCACCCGACTGAGATTCGAACCTCAATCTTTCCGTCATCGGCAGTCTAGCTCGACACGAAACCAGCACATTAGCTAACTACGCCACCGAGGTGTGTACGTGTATAATAATTATGTGGTATATATAGCGCCTCGTCGGTTTTAAATAATTACAATGTACAAGTTATAAGGGGTCAAACTTGCTATTTTATGCTTATTACGGTTTGAAATGTAGTATAACTAGACATTCATACAAGGTGTACACTATGTAGTATTATTAATATTTTAAACACTATAATAATAATAATATTTAGCACCGCGTCTTACTACCCGTTTGGGTTATACGCTTTAAGTACTAAATACTCTAATGGATTAGGAATTGGGAAGGTTGAATTAGAGGAAGTGAACTCGCATTTGCGTGGAGGGAGAGTGGTAAACCATTTAGGAAAAACCACCCCCAGTTCACCCGACCGAGATTCGAACCTCGATCTCCCCGTCCTCAGCGGTTGAGCTCAACACGACAAGCGCGTTAGCCAACTACGTCACTGAGGCGGGTTTTAAACACTATAAAAATAATTATATTAATAAGATTAATATTACAGTGAAATATTTATGACATTAATAATATTATCATACCAAGAGAAAGTATTGTGATCGAGGAAAAAACTGATCTCGAGATTATGGCAAATTTTTTAAGTTTTGTATGCACACGAAACAAAAAATTATGTATTTTAAAATGATGTCTCTTTGTCTGTTTGTCAGTCTGTCCATGGCCAAGGATCTAAAACTGTTTAATGACTCTTCTTCTATCTTGATATTTAAATCTAAGAGCTATACAACAAACTTTTTTTTCTAAGCTAACCCTTCAATTAAGGGTACTCATCAGGTTTTTTTTTAATTGAAAATTTTTCAAAAATAGATCTAACGATGTCGTTAACATTGCATAGCTAGGATTTGTTTGACATGACAAATATCACTATTTAATTATTTTTCTAGCCAAAATTTGTTGAATGATAGTTTATTGATGAGTGATTTTTCAAAAACTTGAAACATTTTACAAACGGCCATAGCAATTTGGTTCCAAATGGGTATCTTAGAAGCACTTCATATGACAAATAACCATCTATTCTTGGTTTTGGGTAAAAGTTCGACAAAATGTCGTTTAAAGAGGAGTGTTTTTCTTTTAAAAAATCGAATTAATTTGAAAAGGGTTTTAACGATTTGCTTAAAATATATATCTGGGGATTGTATTGAAATGCACATGACAATTAAATCTTTATGCTTGATTTTGGGGGGAAATTTGTTTATGGGTAGTTTACTGATTTCTTTTTTTAATTTGAATATCTAGAAAAATTACTTTAGTGATTTGGTTCAAAATTGGTATAGGGGACCAATTTTACATATCAATAATGATATACCTATATTATTTTAAAATAAATTAATTTAAGAGTAGTTTAGTTACAGCGAATTATAGAAAATTCATATTTTTTGGAAATTGACCTTGAAGATTGAATTCAAAATGGTAATATGTGAATTTTTTTTGAATAATAAGAATACGTTTTTATTTTTACAAATAACACATCATTTTAGGGTTTTGATAGTTATATATATTTAAATTCGAATTTTATCAAATATATTTGAACAATTGGGTTTAAAATGCAAACGTAAAGAGTGATTATAGTGATTAACAAGATGATTTATTTGTTTTTATTAGTATAACTTATTTAAGGTTTACTAAAAACCTATTTTTGAAACTTTTCTTTGAAGTTAAGATACACAATTTGAGAAATTCTGTGCGATTGTGTCGTAAAATTTATTTAATTTGTGTAATGGTACAATGATTTAATTTATAAACTTATAAATGGTTCTTAATGGTTCTTAATTAATTTCATAATTTGAATGCAGAAGTTTATAAAAACAAAAATTAAACGCTTTTGTGCATTATATTTCAAACTTTTGATTACACATATTGCTTTTAAAAGTTTTTACTTTCGAATAAATATATTTTAGCATTTACATGTGTCCCTAAAATTATATTTATGCCTCGACCATTTATTAAGTACAGTGACAAAATACCTAAAATCGCAAAAATAGCCGTAGATACAACGTTGAATTCAAACAAGTAATATAATACATGTATAAATGTGATACAAATTCTATTTGAAATGTCTTTTCAAAGGACGCAGATTTCATAACAAGAAGTTACATTATTCTCACCTCTTCCGACATCTAATTTGAGATCATGTAAGGTCGAATTAGTTCAAAAGTGTAACTTTAGCGACAAATTTATAATGACTCGTTGGTGGTTTAATTTAAAAGTTTGTTTCCAGGTGTTATAAATAGTGAAAAGACTTGTTCTGCCTGAAAATAAAAAAATATACAGGTGCGTGGTTCCAACCACTGCTTTCGTTACAATGGAAGGTTATGATGGAAGATTTTTGATCATAATGAGAAGATAGTAATGACCGGAAGTGGTTCCCCCAACTGCTGGGTCTTTAATTACAATTAGGCTACTGTTTCCAGTTTACTGTGTGGTTCTATTAGTACAATAATTGCCTCACCAAAGCTTAGAATTCCTTATCGTAATAATTATTCTAAGTTTAGGTACTGATCAAGACTAACGCTTGTGAGAAGTGCAATTGACCCAGAAGTTTATGTTTTTCTAATCTCCTACATTAGGCACATTGTTTAAAATTTGTGATAACCTACACTTTTTTTTTGCCCCCCACTTCGTCTCGTTACTCATTCGGACTGAATGCATTTTTTAGCACCGTGTCTTACTACCCTTTCGGCTTATACACCAATGTACTAATGTGTTAGTGATTAGGAATCTTTAATTTAGATTAAGAGCACCAACATTTGGTCGGAATAAGAGTGAAAAACCATCTAGGGAAAAAAAACCCCACCCTTAGTGCACCCAACTGGGATCGAACCCGATATCCTTGTATTCTTCGATCTAGTCCAACATAGTTAGACCATGCGGCCAACAAAGCGGGTATAGGCCTATATTAATTTTAATTGCCCTAATGAGTTAGTGATACCTAAGGTAGAAATTTGAGGTTATGTATCCACATATGCGTGGGGAAATAAAAATAAAATATCCAGAAAAATTATCCACAAAACACTCAGCCATGATTCATATAATGATCTTTACGTCAATAGCAAACCAGACAATACGAGACTGGCATTCAGGTCAAGCCCCCCTCACCCCCCTGATGCGAATATATAGGTTATATATACACACACATCAGGGGTGTATGCACGAGAGGGGGTGGAGGGGGTTAGGGAGTTCAAACCTCCTTCCATTTAGAAAAACACATCAGGGGTGTATGCATGAGAACGGGGTGGAGGGGGATAGGGAGTTCAAACCCCCTTCCATTTAGAAATACATTTACACTAGATAAAACAATATCAACATACTGAGACGAGAATAAATCTGCACCGGTAGTAGACTCCGGCGAGAAATGATATCTTTAAGACTCCTACTGAGACAATCTGTTGGTATCGATGCGCCATGAATGACTATGCAATTTTTTTCTTTTTGTGCTTACATTTTTTATCGTCTCACCAAAATGCAACTATTTAAATTATGTTTTATTAACTCAATAATATTTTGTGTGTCACCATAACCAATAAATATTAGGTTATTTATTTTATTGTTAACCAGTTGATCATACCTAATCATTAAAAAATATGTATATATTTACCCCCTTCACAAAATTCCTGCGTGTGACCCAGACACACATTATATATATACATACATGTGTGTATTAATTACTTTAATTCGTTTAAGATTAAAATGGGAAAATTTTATATGTGAGAGCGAGTGGTCTGTAATATTAATTACCCACTCTTTCCAACTTCTATTATTATTATTATTATTATTATTATTATTATTTGGCACCACGTCTTACTACCCGTTTGGGTTATACGCTTTAAGTACTAATTACGCTAATGGATTAGTAATTGGGAAGGTTGAATTAGAGGAAGTGAACCCGCATTTGCGTGGAGGGAGAGTGGAAAAACCATTTAGGAAAAACCATCCCAGTTCACCCGACCGAGATTCGAACCTCGATCTCCCCGTCCTCAGCAGTCGAGCTCAACACGACTAGCGCGTTAGCCAACTACGCCACCGAGGCGGGTGACTTCTAATACCTTCACAAGATTTTATATCTCCAAGAATTATTAATATTTTTTGTCCATCCGTATCATCATCGCAAAGCTCCTATGGACACGAATGACGATGCAATCTTCTCCCCTCACAAAAATGACCCGATACCAGACAGTCTGTGCCTATCCATTCCGCCCACCAAATAGCAGCAACCGAAATCAAGAAAGCGGCGCCTCGGAGCCACCTCTTTAAAACCTCGAGGTCAACGACCCTACGCCATAACCGACAGATGGCATTTAGGACTGTACGAAACTCCTAATGGTCTTCAACTGGCAAATTTATTGCTCGCTTTTATGTTCATAACATCCTCCAAACAAAAAGTCCTCTCAGCCTATTCACTACACCGGCCTTGAAATAACAATAGGGCCTGTAGAAAGGTAAATTTTGCCATCTTGTAATCCACTTCTCTCATTCTACGTCTTTTTCTCATTTTGTTTTTTTGGTAGACTCAAATTATTTCATTTATTTTTTGTTTTAGCCTGAGTCGTGTTTTGAAATAATACACCAAGTGTGTTTTATCTACATAGATCATTTTTTAAAACTTACTCTGTGTATGCTTACACACCTTGGGTAAGAATTTTTTGCTGTTGTAAACTACCCAGTTCGCTGGATAATAATTAATACATTTTTGTTTGTTAAAATACATTATAAGGCCATATAAATATGTATATTATATTTAAACACGAAGCGATTAATTTCAACAGTGATTTCTAAAGTTCTAGCCAACAAATTTTAAATTTCAAAAATATTCAAAAGAGGTAATATTTAATTTGCGATTGTGATTTTCTTTGCAAGACTTTATGCACAAGATTTTTTTAATTTTTCAAGAATTCCAGCACTTTTAAAAAACTTTGTATATGATAGTTCTCGAAATTTATGCGTTTATTATAAAAAAAAAGGCAAAAATTAATTTGATAAACTCAAAAATAAAATATCGGCGTAGGAAATTTCTGTCTCCCTTTGTGCATATTTGAAATCTGACATTTTTAGGTTCATTCTCAGTGTGTATATATATATATATATATATATATATATATATATATATATTATTTAAGAATAACTTCAGGAATCATTGTCAAAATGAATCGCTTCAAGTTACGATGAATAATTAATTAATGGCGAAAATAGTTTACTGTTTTCGTTATCTAAGAAATTCACTAATAAAATTTACTTTAATGTTCACTTCTACACTCGAGAGATTAGTTTTTGGGAAAACAACAAAAAAAAACTCTTGGGTGCTGCCAACTTCACGTTGTTTGACCGACAATATAAAGGAGGGGGTGAATAAACCATGACCTTGAAGAGACCTGAGTCGCCACACCTTAAAAATAATAATAATAATAATATTTAGCACCGCGTCTTACTAAGGTACTAATTACTCTAAGGGATTAGGAATTCGGAAGGTTGAATTAGAGGAAGTGAACCCTCATTTGCGTGGAGGTATGAGTGGAAAACCATTTAGGAAAAACCACCCCCAGTTCACCCGACCGAGATTCGAGCCTTGATCTCCCCGTCCTCAGCAGTCGAGCTCAACACGACAAGCGCGTTAGCAAACTACGCCACCGAGGCGGGTCCACACCTTACCGTTTCCACTGGTAACTTTTGGTATTCTTCGCCGCCACTGATAGGTTTTTCGGTCAAAGACATGCATTATATTATATTATTCTACCTCTACACTCTTAAAGACGTTCGTGATCGACTGCAAAATGTGTCGTGATCGATCATTTGCCGACTCATGCCTTACACAATTCGGTCACTGAAGCGGGTAAAAAAAAATACGTTTAATTCTTAAAATCTGTCAGTCGAACAATAAATAAATTTGTATAGTGTCACCCACCCAGCTTCGGTGGCCTAGTTAGCTAACGCACTAGTTTCGTGTTCAACTAGACTACCGAGGGTGGGGAGATCAAGTTTGGAATCTCGGATAGATGAACTTGGGTGGGTAGATTTTCCTAAATGGTTTTACACTCTCCCTCTACTCTAAATCCAACCTTCCCAATTCCTAGCCCATTAACGTCTTTGTACTTAAGCGTATAATCTGAACGATTAGTAAGACGCGGTGATAAATTTTAGTATAATGTCACCCATCAGATACATTCTTAAATACTCTATTAATACGGTGACCTGGCGGTCTAGGGGTAAGGTGTCAGACTTCTATGCTGGCGGCCGGGGTTCAATCCTCGGTCCCGGCATAGATTTATNAAACCCTTCCTTCACCTCTGACAAGACATCTTGTGAATGTGGGGAATGCCAGGCCTCCACCGTGGTTCGGATTCCACGTTAAACTGTAGGTCCTTCATTTCATCTCACAATCACCCTACCATTACACATTAGCGTAAGTGCGTATAACCCGAACGGGTAGTAAGACGTGGTGCTAATAATAATAATAATAATAATAATACCCCCTACCCTCTTCTCTTGTTCTTATAATGTTAATCACATCCGGTTGCTCTCGGAAACCTCTGGTTACCACGAAAGATATACGAGTGTCGCAATTTGCCGGCAGATGTCTCCCAAGTATTGCAACAAAGACTGCCCAGAGTGCTTCGTTTCATCATTCAACTAGCACCTGCGGTACAGCGCACGCGCAGGTTAGCGTGTTATTCGCGGGCAGGTGGAGCAAAGGCCAACGCAGTGTCCCACGTCACTAGATCACAATCCCCGGAGACGTTAGTGATTCGTTCCTCACTCCTCGGTCAGGGGTGGACATAGTGAAACCACTCTGAAATTGGGTTTTGTCCTCTTATCGATAAGTATCAACAGGCTGGGGAGACAGGGGTAGGGGTAAGGTAATCAACCAAGATGATAGCCACCTTTTTTGCGTAGTTAGCTAACGCGCTAGTTTCATGTTGATATAGACTGACGAGGATGGGGAGATCAAGGTTCGATTATTGGTCGGGTGAAATGGGGGTACTTTTTCCTAAATGGTTTCCGCTGGGTAGTAAGACGCGGTGCTAAATAAATAAATAAACTAAGATGATAACCGCGAAGATGATCACAATAAGCTTGAGTGACAAAGATAGGGATATCAAGCCTCAAATCTAGGTCAGATTTTCCGAGAGTCTTTTCCCCCTAAACGGTTTTCCACTCTCTTATTACGCAAACGCGAAAACATTTCCCGAAAATTTTACCTGTCTAATACCCTTACACATTAAAGTAATTAATATATTACAACCCACCTCGGTGGCGTAGTTGGCTAACGCGCTTGTCGTATTGAGCTCGGCTGCCGAGGACGGGGAGGATGGGGAGATCGAGGTTCGAATCGTGGTCGGGTGAACTGGGAGGGTTTTTTCCTAAATGGTTTTCCACTCCCCCTCCACGCAAATGCGGGTTCACTTCCTCTAATTCACCCTTCCCAATTCCTAATCCATTAGAGTAATTAGTACTTAAGGCGTATTACCCGAACGGGTAGTAAGACGCGGTGCTAAATATTATTATTAATATATTACATGTGTATAAGCCGAAAGGGTAGTGAGACGAGGCGGTAACAAGATAATTATCAAAACTAAGATGAAGCTCACATCGATGGGCACGCGGGTTAAGGTACTGACATATATTCGTGTTTGAAGGTGACGTATAGGTCAGGGCTCTGGTCCCTATTGGAGGGGCATTATTTTAAAAATAATTTTCCATTCTACTTCCACGCAAATAAGGGTAGATTTCCTTTAAATTATGTATATTATCCTGCCACATTAGTGTAAATATTTGGACGAACGAGACAGGTAGCAAGATGTGATGCACAAACAATTAAAATAAAATAAATGAGCGAGTAATTAGGATTCCATATGAATAAGTAAGGTCGAAGTACGAACCATTTGTAAGGGAAGACAAACTAAACTTGTTACGTTCGAATTGTTCCCTGTAAGACCATAATTGTCGTAGATTTTAGATTTTTATTAATAAATAATCATATTAACTTGCAATGCTTCTTCGGATTAATTAACTAGATTGGAATAGTATATCAATAACTAAATTGATAAAGAGTATACATTACGATTTACACTGATTACATTTACAGTTCACAAGGTCACCTATAGCCCAGGACTATTGCGTCCTCACCCGACACTCAAGAATCGGAGATAACTTCCTCACTTCAAACATGATAAATAGATTCCAAAAGAACATTCTATCTTATTACTAACCCCATTTACCAACTCTACACCAATCAAAACCTTGCCCTTGCTCCCTTGTATGATCACATGGCTGCTTAGGGTGACCTTACATGTAAA
>CABEEJ010000939.1:165519-189303 GCA_901482245.1 Timema douglasi | reverse complement strand
TATTTTTTTTTTCTGGTATTGTAAAATCTATAAATTCCATTAGCTAAATGGAGCTATTTCTATATCTGGGTGAATAAATGCTTCACGTGATGTTATTGTATTTTTGTTCTAATTATGTATTTACCTTTTTGATTGTTCTATATAAAATAAACAAACATTATTATTGTCACGTAAACTTCTTGACTGATTTTCCCGTCACGCTTCCTAATATTTTTACAAGAGGTTTACAAGCGGTAGCAGAGCGTGGTTCAATGTTTCTGGTTCATAGTTTCATGGTTTTGGTTCATGGTTCAATGGTTCTGGTTCATGATTCCATGGTTCTGGTTCATGGTTTTATGGTTCTATGGTTCAAGTTTCTGTGGGTCTAGGGTCATGTTTAGAAATTTGAAGTGGCTATAATATTTCCACGAGTTAATTTTCAATGTTTGGTATATTGTACTAATATTTGCCTTTATTCCGTTACATACATGGCCATAGCCATGGCTCCTCAACTGAAACCAGAAGCCTAGTCATCGCCCAGGATGACGAGATCGGATGTGTACAAGCTTAGCCGCGACCAACTCCTCGTCGAGCTCCAGGTTTGGTCTACCCCTGTTCCACCCAAAGCTACGGTGGGTGAGTTAATATCCCTTTTATGTGAGCTGGTGAGCGAGGTTGGGGGGCTTCGGCTGACTTAGGGATGGACAGGGATGCGAGTGGTGAACCAACTATGCCCTCCCCTTTACCTACTGCCATTGTGCCCGTAGTGTATCCAAAGTGCCAAAGTAAGGTTCTGATGGAAATATCGAGTCGTATTTCTGTGTGTGACGGCCAGAACCACACGGATTTATTTAACTTTCTTGTCGAAGTGAACAGGGCTTCGTGTCTGAAACTCGTTAGCGAACCTGACCTTATGTTTAACTAAGACGTTTGGGTTTTTGACCGAGTTATTTTCCCAGGGGATACAGGCAAACTTATCCATAAGGGCGGTGACTGACCTTATTTTGAACGCGCTATTGCCTAATAGGGTAAAGGAGAAATTGTGTAGGGAAGTAGTTCATGGGTTCCAGTCCCCCCAGGAGTCACTCAGGAACTTTGTACTGTCTATTACTGAGGCGGCTCGTGTGCTTAACACCGAACTTAAGGAGCCCGAGTTGGTAGATATTATTTTGGAAAACTTACCTCCCCTGACTAGGCGCCATTTTGTTTTTCAAACAAACCTTCCTCCATCCAAAATCTCTATGCCTTGGCTTTACTCATAGAGGGAACTCTTCTCTCTGAATAAGAATACCTGAACGCACATGCACCCGTGATTTTAAGTCGCGCGTGAACGGGTTCAAATCCCGGAACACCTAACTTTGCGCCATCTTTCGGCCCTCCTCTGCTTGGTAGCCGTGGTAGGTACGTTAGGGGTGGTAACTTCATGGGTTCTAATCTCGGAAACCGTGCGCCTCGTGACTTGTCTAGAGTTAGATGTTTTCACTGTAAAAGACTGGGGCACGTTCAGAGGCAATGCAGGGAGGTAAACTTTTAAGGCCTGCTCGTTACCGTGGTGCAGTCGCGCCTATTGCTCATAAACCACGGGTTCCTAGTCCCGTTATTTCTGTGTGTGCTGGCCCAGTGCAGTGCGTAGGTTTATTTAATACTGGAGCTAGTCACTTTTTTGTTTGTGATGAACTTGTTAGCCTAATTGAAAATAATGTTAATACTGTTTGTGAAAGTATTGCCCCAAAGACCTATACTATTGTGGATGGGCAATGTTTAATTGTAGACCATAAGGTTAATCTTCCTATTAAAATTGGGTGGTTTTAATGGAAACGTTCTTTTTATGTAGTCTTGGTTTTATTTAAATTTGGGGATAATGTAGTTTGTAAATGTTTCCCCCTGAGCTCGGCTGTGGACAAAACGTCGGCTAAGCTGGCGTACAAGTGGAGTGGGCCATGGTGTATCGACAAGTTCTTAACGCCCATCTCTGTGCTGCTGAAGGAAATAGCTGACCCATCGCTAACCCGTCGGGCTCATGTCAGCCAACTGAAGACGGTGGTATAATGAGTCAGTGCCCTGTCTTAATAGGTACCAGTTGGTATTGATTGTGTAGGTAGTGTATATTTTGGTATAATACTAGGTTGTGTTTTTGTATGATAATTAACTAGAAAAGGGGGGCCCCCTACTTTCTAACAAAACTAAGAATGTCATATATAAAGTTTTTGTGTTTCAAATTATAACACCTGGTACTTGTGAAAGGACTAGTGCACGTGTGCGCGCCTGTTAAAAGAAGAGGGAACTATAAACTAGGCATTTTCCCGTGGAAGACTTTTGACTTTGTGGTATCTGCAGGAAGATATCTCTTTGGAATGTGCCCAATTGACAAAATCAGGTTGACCCGAACAGACTGGACTTATTGAGAGCCGTTCTTGGCTTATTATGAACTCTGTGTTTGTGTACTAGGTATAATATATCTTTATTGTGCTCTCAGAGAGGCCTTCCTCTTCCTCCTCACCTCCCTCCCCCCTTATGGTTCTGGTGACTAAGTATTGGACTGTGCCATCTATCGAAGAAGGATGTGACCAGACAAGATGGGCCCCGTTATCAAGAGGAACGGGACTCGACGACAATGGATCATTGGAGATAAGGAGAGCTGGAGAGTCGAGGCTTTGCATATGGTGCTCCAGCGTAAACCATCCTGGAATCTGTCAGGGTACTACAACAGAGAAGGTCTGCAACCTGACTGGGAGGGCCGCTGTCCGAAAATCTTTCACCGGAACTTGTGTGACTACCTCCTCTGTACCAGCTACTGATGGAAGGGATGGTACCTCCTTGCCGTTCCACCCGTAGCTGGTGACATTTCCTGGCCCCTCTTGGGGGAGGGGGAGAGGAGGATGTAACAAGTTACAAGCTAAAGCTATTTCAAATGGGGCAACACTCACCAAACCCCCTTGATGAACTCCAATACAAGAGCACGTGCTCTGACCTCCGCTCTCCAACGCTCTACACAACAGACTAAGCGGAGCTTTCAATCGACTGGCTGCTCGGGAATAAACCCACGCCTGGCCGGAAACAAGAGAATTAGATTCTGTTTGGCCGGAAAAAGTTACTAGTTCCGCCGTTAGAACCGTCTAGATTGATCTACCTGTTGCTCGGACCTTCTTTTCATGTCGTGTTTGTTCTTTCGACTTACCCCCTCCTTCCCATGCCCCCTCTCTCTGTGAATACAATTATGGGTATATATATTGGGACGTTGGTTTTCAATGGTCACTCATTGTACCGCCGACTGACCTAGGTGAGGACGGCGACTTAGAGGCCGGGATATTTTATTTAATATTTAAAATTCATTTTCGGCGTAGTGGGGGGATTTCTTATCAAAATTATTGTTTGGGACTTAAACTCATTTAAACTTTAACTATGAAATATTTCATGCAGTTCATTGCAAATGTGGTCGCCTTTCTGTCTCCTTTTGCGAGGTTTAATTCAATTAGTCTGTGCAATTTCACCTTAATAATATATGTTTAATTTACATCTATTTAATTTAATGTCACGCTGTGGCAAATTTTGCGTCTCGAGCTTACCACCCGTCCTTTCTTGATATCATTAGCATATGTATTGTATATGGGATTATCAGGTTAACTGTTCTAACTTAGAGCACAGGGCACTATTGTGTTAGTTTTTAATCCTTTTTATTATTGGTAGCGCAATAATGCCAAGTGGGTTCGGTGGAAACATGTATAGTAATATATACTTTGAGTCTCCTATCTGCTCACTCTGCATTTATTCTCCCCTTGTTTTATAATTTTATAACTTTGTATGCTTGCCTTTGTCCCGGGGAACGGAAAGGGGCTACAAGTAAGTCCTTGCACCGATTGAAGGTGATAGTGGCAAATAATTTTTTCATGGAGAATATTCCAAATAGTCGTATGACTAACGCCTTCCCTAAATGTAACTATTCTTGTACTATCTTATGGACTTTCATCCATATTAAGAAGAACTCGTTCCTCATGGTCAACATTTCATGCCTCTCTAAGCCTTACAGCGTCAAAGGATTTTACCTCAAATAAGCCCGTCTCTCGTAAACGTTGGTGGAGTTGTGTTAATGATCTTGGACAAGGTAAATGCCTGTCAGCGTAACTTTCTGAATAACGTAGACGTGTTCTTAAATGCATTTCCATCTACAAGACCATACGTGTAGTGTATGTCCACCATTTCTCTCGCCCAATACATTTACAATACAATCATTCTCGTTTGCAAGTAATAGTCCATCATCATCATAATCATCTTATTAGAAGGCATACACATTGTTTTAAGCTCCATTTCATGCTCTGCTAATAGTATAAATCCATGGTCATGTTGTTGGTATTAAGTTGTTGTTATATATGTTAAAAGTCACTTATGTTTTTAAAAAAATATACCGATACAACACACATACATCAATAATCACACTAGCATTTGTCTGTCTCACTCACATTATTAAAGTAGCTTTAGGTTTCTGTAATGTGTATCCCTGTGTTCTAGCTTCCTACTTATGTGTCTTGAGCCTTAAACAACACCTTTAATGAAGTGATTGTGTCTACCAATCGCAAAATGAGTATGGGAATACTATCAGCTGGCGTCACACATATTATAAATATGTATTCTTGTACACACCCTTGTTAAGTGGCCCGCCCCTGTTAGTGTAGTAGAAATAGCAATGGATTCGTACAGCAATGGAACATTTTAATAGACATAAACGCTGCAGGCAGGTGTTAGGGAGTAAAGTGTATTCAAAGTAACCCGTGCCCATGCTTTGTAGGCGTATGGTGACTTTAGTCACAACAGTCAGATAACCCCCTCTTTCTCCACACCTACTTCCACTGTATTCGCCAATTATTGCAATGTTCGTGAATGTTTAATCACCAGAAATATCTGGGGCTAGCCTACTCAGCCTTACCTATCTAGTGGTCTTGATGAAAGTATATCTTGCCTACAGCGCACAATTGAAGCTAGCCGAGTACCAGCTTGAAGTAGGCCCTAAATTGAAAATAAGTCATAGAACAGTGACGTTGTGTTTCGGGTGTCAAAAATAAACATTATTTATATGGTGGAAACTCTTTAAAGGTGGCGCATATCGTACACTTGATTTTTTATTTAGCAAAAGTGTTTGGACCAAAATGGAAGCGAACTCTTCTGTCATATTACACCCCTTTATTTAAAGAAATAACCTTAAATGGTAATTTTATGTGGATGCACATTTCATGAAGTTTAAGCTAGTATTATATCTCAAATTTATAGTGAGTCGTTATATTTAATAACTTTTATTTACATTACGGTATTACATACTTGTATAAAATTATTGAATGTTTTGCCTAAACTGTTTTTACACTTTACTGGAAACTTATCTCTCGATTATCACACATTTATATATTAGACTTCTTATTAATTCATACTTAATAAGTACTTTACTTTTTTAGGATTAAAATGTCTAAAAAATATTACTTTTTAAAAATTGGCAATGCGATAATCTAACTCGTGCAACAATTAAGTAACCAATTATGGTAAATAGTTGATTGGATCGGATATTATATCCACAATCCACCGAAACCAATGTAAAAGTGATCTTATTTGAATAGTAAGCAGCACCTCTGAAGAAAACTCTTTTACTACTATTATATCACACAGCTTTTATATAAATATTTGGTATGATGATCTATGGTCAAGTTCTTTAAATATCCTGGCGTGGCGGGATGTTTATCTTTATTGTTATCAGTAAAGATCTTATAGAGATTAAATTTATTTTTAAGGCCGTACATCTATGTAATATCAAGTTTTCATTATAATTATTGTAAAGGTTAACTTGATACTCCTTGTTTTATATCCTGTTTTAGATTAATATACTACATATGTAGTTAGGGCTAAATTACTCTTGTCAATACAATTAGTTTATATAAATATGTGTTTTTTTAAAAGCTATTAGTGGTTATTTATTATGCCAAGCCTACTTATTTTATTCCTCATATATGTGACGCTAGTAAATATTATTTTGCAACCATAGGATTCACTTCAGTTGAGTTTTGGGGTTGGATTTACAGATGGTGTAGGCTCTAGATATAATATTTGATATTAAACCCATTTTTAAGTTTTATATTTCAATCAATTTTATTCATTGTAGGTAAGTACGCTTTTGTTTTTATTTTATTTTAACTCTTAGGTACAACACCGTTGTTAATATAGTAATCCTAATCATCAGGTCAAGAATGTTTATTCTGCTCTTTTTTTTAAAAAAAAGAGTTTAATTTTTACCAAATACTTTTATAATTAATATTAAACACTAAAAAGTTAGTCGTCCATATATTAATAATAAAGAATTATCTCAAGATAGGGATAAGTGGCATACTTTAGTGCACAATGAACTTTCCAGTTCCTAATATAATTAAGTAAGTAAAATAAACTCAATTATTAACCACACAACTATGTGCTGAAACATTAGAATTGAGAATTTAAAAAACCCAATATACATTTATTAATTAAATTTAATCATAATAATAAAATAAAATAATATTTTATGTGTATATGATAAAAAAAACTAGCCTAACCCAGCTTAACATAACCTTCCAAGTCAATTAAAATAAAACTTTGAATGTATTATTAGGATACATTTAGAAACTACTATTTCCAAGCAAAGTTGTCATCTGTGTTTTCTGATAGAAACATTTTAATTACCTATATAACCAACCATTAAAAATATTTGAATGGCTGGCTTTTTTTTATGCCATAATTAATACTGTTCCAAGGTAAGGTTATTTTTTTCTAAAGGAAACACAAACCTTCTCTTCCTATACATATCTTATAGAAAACACAGTGGCGTGTCGTAAAGTGTAGCCCGGGTAAGCAACATTAGTTTAATTTGTACCTGTGAATTGTTCACATCCCTCAATAGAACACTCATTGTTCAGATATCGAGTAGAATATAATTCTGTGTGAGGCATGCAGAGCAGAGCATATGAATGGTTGGTCAAAGAAGGCCCACTTGGGCGAGAACACATCACAGGTAGGCTACAGTTTTAACAAGGTTTGCTCCCCTTGCAACACTCCACGACACGCCACTTAGAGAATATTTCATTTTTTTCTATTATTATTCCCAGGATATCAACATATGCAAAAAATACGGCAGCTTTAACAAATTAATAATTACATCAAAATATTTTTTTTCTTCTAAAGATATTTTTGACACTTAAAAAAAATAACTCTTTAAAGATTTACTAGATATTGGTCGCTCCTGTTGATTAAAAATAAGCCTGGAAAGCACAAATTTGAGTTAGAGCTCAAGTGGCACACCTAAAACTCCATCACAAAGAATAGATTGTTTTTTACAAACACACATACATTTGAGGTTTAAAAAAAATGTATGAAATATTGATATTTGGTTCATTCCATATCAAATTAACCAATGAAAAATTCATTTTGGAACTTAATGTAAGCCGTGTGTATTTAGTGGAGCTTTCTTATTTCTTTATTGAAGCTATTTATTTTTTTAAGCTTTCTGTGATAGGCCTAATGAGAAACATGGTAAATTAATCCATCATTGTTGTGAAGCTTCATCAAGTTTTAATTCATTAAATGTATGATAGAAATAATTATATTTATTTATTTAATTTTACAGGACCTAAAACAGAGGACTCTCATAAAGAGAGACTCCAATTACAGCACAAAAGAATAGTTGTACTTAAATACAACTTTGAACTAGATTATTAAAATTATAGAGTAAAATAAGTGGTCCAAAAACTGTTCAAAGTTGTAAAGTTGTATTTAAGTTCAACTAATTTTCTGTTCTGTAATTGGAGAGTCTCTTTATGAGAGTCCTCTGCTATATTTCCTGTAAAATTAAATAAATATTCATATCATACATTTAATGAATTAAACTTAATAAAACTTCACAACAATGATGTACTTTTTTACTCTACAGGTTGTCAGTGTTTCTCAATATCACAGAAAGCTCAAAAAAATAAACAGCTTTAATAAAGAAATAAGAAAGCTTCACTAAATACACACAGTATATTGTCTACCCCAGTATATAATAAATATATATCTATATATGTTTGATCATAATTTACAAAAGTTGTGATCTGGTGTTTTATTCACCTTTTAGATGTATGTAAGAAGTAAGAACTTAGTCCCAAATCAAATGTTAACTATAAAATAATAGGGATAACTAGGCTAATAACCTAATTGGAACGCTGCGGTTGATATTTTGTGTCTTAAACTCTATGTATTGATAAACTTTGCTAAAAATACAATAAATACAGGTATTAATGCAACTTTGCGATGCACCACCCTTTTTGGTAATGTAGGTTTATCGTCAAACTCATGATACACCATCCCATTGTCTACCAATAACTCAATGTCGTAGGCCTATACAAAATAACAAACATGGTTTCATTGATTGATTGCAAATTTTCTATAGACATGGAAATTGTAAATAAATACTTTCATTTCCAATTTGTATTATTCCAAAATATAATTGGGAAATTTAAATTGATAACAAATAAAGGTTGTCAAACACATTGTTGAATTGTATTTTTTAAGAGTGATCAGGCTGTTGCTTCACTGTTGCAATCACCCCACCATTGTTAGATCTAGTTTTTGAGAGTTATCTAGTTGTAGCTTCAGTGTCGAGTAGAGTTAATCCTATTTTAATGACATCCATGTTGTATCAATGGGTTTTTACTCCATTTCTTGTGAATAGACACTCTCCCGGCATCTTATCTCTCAACTACCACACATTTGTGTGAATAGAATTACGATGACATAAGGACATATGTAAATAGAATTATGCTGACATGAGGCCTTGGACACAGATAAATTAAACAATCCTATATTTTGGGTTTGGGGGCAAATAATACTGTGTCACTATCTGTTGTTTAATATGTGTGAATGACTACTTTTAGGATATAATCTGACAAGGTCAGTCTGAGAACAAACCTGATTCTACCTTCTCATGTCCCAAATAATTGTGATTTTCATGCCAGAATCATGACTATCTTAACTTTCACTTAACATAATGTAAGTTAATAAAAGGGTGACATAAAGTATAAACGTCAAGTTTTTAAATGAAAACCATAATGATGCAACTCTGATGTAATATTAACTTTATTTTTCTTACTACCCATTTGGAATGGAGGCAAACATTAAATATGGTAATGGAATAGTGATTAAAATGGTAGAATCTTAGAGGAAATGTACCCACATCTGTGTGGATGCAGAGTGTGAAGTAAATGAAAAAAACATTCTCAACACAACTGACTGAGATTTGATCATCAATTCTCCGTTACTGGCAATCCAATCCAACACGAGATGCAAGAATTGTCCAGGGAGGGATTGTTATTTTATGTGAAGTATATCACATGCTTCTGCCAGCCAATCATGTTGTAATCAGGGGCAACATGGTTTAGTACTTAAATTAGGCCTATTTGTTTATGGATATGGACCAGGGCTATGATGTCTGTTAGTCAAGTATTTGACTCTTGAGTCATCTATTTTTATATCCTTTGTACATGGCTAAAGTTTATTAATTAGTAGTAATACATTTACTGCAGTAAAATCCTTCAATAAAGATTACTTGCAGGGAAGTTTCTTTGGCATTGTAGATTTATATATTTAAATGAATTTGTCAATCCAAATTACAATTATTGATCCTAAAGAATAAAAAAAGTATGAAATCAAAATTATATATTTAACATATTATATTGTTATAATAATATATATATATATATATATTTATTTTGAAGTTGGAGTTGGTACATTTTTACCAATTCCAAGTCCTTCCAAATTTGCTCACAGCTCTGGTGTAGACACCCTCTTCAGATTTGTTTGCATTTCACATAACACCAAAGTGTTATGGTCCCTTATTAAATTCTATTTTGTGCCTCCATAAACTTTTATTGCTACTACTTATAAGCCTAACCAGCTTAAATTGCTTGAGTTCCATCTTTGTGAACAATTTGTTTTCAAACAACAAAACAAACTGATAAGAATTGTAAAGTCTAATCTAAAAATATCCTTTACACCCAAATTGGTGGCCATGCAGCCTGAATATTGAGCCCATTTAGTTTAGTTTGCCAGTGACTTTATGGTCAGGGTTAGAATCCGGGTTGGGTATATTGAAGGGTTTTTTCCCTTAATGTTTTGACACACTCCCTTCATGCAAATGTGGGTTCATTCCTTAAAATAAAGTCTACCCTCCTCAGCAGTGTAAGAGTAATTGAATGTGTAAAGCCCAGTTGAGTTGTAAGATGCAAAGAAAAAAAAACCAAAGGAAAATTAAAAGTGCAATATCATGTAAACTTATTAAATGTAGACCTAGACTTTCATGTTTTTTGTGTTTTATTTTTAACACCACATCTTACTACCCGTTTGGTTTGTGAGCCTATGTACTAGGAAATGTATACCCACATTTACCTGAAGAAAGAGTGGGAAACCATTTAGGGAAACCACCCTCAATACACTAAACCGGACCAGGATAAAACCACGATATCCCTGTCATTGGCAATTTAGTCTATTGCGAGAGTGACACTTTAGACCAAGGGTTGGCAAACTACGGCCCGCAGGTCAAATCTGGCATGCCGCTTATTTTTGTATGGCCCACAAGCTAAGAATGGATTTTATATCTTCAAATTCAGCAGCATTTTTCTTATCTTGATGCAAGTCTAAAAGACTTTTCCATATTTCAAAACCCATTTTCTCGTTCAATTGAGGAGCCTCCACCAAAACTTCATTTGTAGGAGATTAATCTGCAGTATGACGACGTGCTAAAAGGCAAATTTCAAGAGAAGAGACTAACAGAATTCTATAAATGTCTTCCAAGAGATGAATATAATCAATTAAGATAATACGTTTGGGGTTTTATATCTGTATTGGCAGCACCTGCCTGTATGAATAATTTTTTTTTCAAAGATGAAATACGAAAAATCTCAATACAAGTCATCAGTAACAGATGAACATTTGCAATCAATTTTGATGATCGAGAGTGCTAACTTTGAACCCCAATTTGGTGAAATGTTATCTCAAAAAACCCAATTCCATTCTTCTCATTAGAAGATCTGTATTTCAAACAATTGTTTATTTATTAATAATATTTCGTTACATTCTGTTCAGTAAATTTGTATACTTTTTTCCCTTTTTATTTAAGTAGGTTGGCCACCTACATAAATATCCTCGAATTTGCCTCTTGCCCTGCAGAGCCTGAAATATTTACTATTTGGCACTTTACAAAAAAAAATTTGCCGACCCCTTCTTTAGACCACGCGGCCATTGAAGCAGGTTAAAGCATTTTTATTAAATAATAATACTAGAAACAATGGAAATGCTTTACCACAGTTTGCATTGTCAAGGGTCTTAGCCTTTTAACACTGTGTTCTCAAACTCAAATCAGTCAAAGGGCAAGCTTGACAAACTTTGGTGTGTTGCGTGTGGGTCATGGCCAAAAGAAAACAAAAACTTTTTTGCTTATTTTGCTTAGTGAAAGATCACACAAAACATTCATTTTAAATAAATAAATGTGAATATTTTTTTTGTTATCATGGGAAGAATTTTTAATTTTTCGAACAATGATGTGCTAGAGTATGAATCATCAATGTTTGTCAAAATCAATATGATGGTCAGTTAGCATTCCTGGCTCATTTCTTTCTGATTTTCCACTACGAATCTTCTCAGATTAATAACTAAATACTCGGTTTCATTTGATTGTCAACATTTCTCTAATGATTGGATCATAATATTCATAAAAGCTGGGATATCTAAAACATTTTCATAACATTGATTTGTTTTATTTTTTCGTTTGCTTTCCTGAGTTTTCCTTTTCTCGGTTAGATATAAATTTATTATGTTTTCATTTAAGCCTAAGTTTTTATCCCTTAAATTTGCAAGTAGTAGGGCTATTTAACCTCTCTCAGTGTTCAAGCATGTCTCATTTGAATTTAAAAAAACTTAAAATTACTTGTATTCCATTACTAGTTTTTATACTTTAATTAAATTTAATCACTGAAGTTTAAACTTAACTATAATTTAAACAAAAGAAAATCGAACCAGCAAGACCAACAATTAAACTTTCCAGTGAAATAAATAATTAATCTAGAGATAAAATAATATTATGAAACAAAGAAAGGTGCTAGTCAGCTGGAGAGTTCTAAATTGTGCTGTAGGCTAGGTAAAGGTTTGGTTATTATCGGCTTACTGCTCTCTCCTTGGATATCCAAGCACCACCATATGTTAAAGGAAACATCAATTGTGATGTAGCTTGAATGTTAATCTGGGCCCATTTATTGGAAACACAAAAAGGCTCCTATAATTAAAATTGTGAGATTAAGACTAGGGGTATTTGAATGTTATTAGCTAATTGTTTTTAATCCACTTTGGTGGCCGGATGAATGGGCTACTTTTGCAGTAGGCTAGACTGACACCGACAAGGATATTGTGGTTTGAATCTCGGTCGGATGTACTGAGGATGGTTGCTCCAAAATGGTTTTCCATTCTCCCTCCACACAAATGTGAGTACACTTCCTATAAATATGACCTCTCTTATTCATAAAACCATTAGCATAATTAGTAGGCCTACATAAGCGTATAACCCAAACAGATAATAAGATGCGATGCTAAAGAAATATTTAAAAAAAATCTTTGTCATCAATGAATCTACCAAAGAGGAGCAAACGGTTCTAGTAAAGGGGCAAAACAGGTTGACCCCATAGTTATAGATCTATTAAGATGCAAGGAAGAAGGGGGCTGGACAGCAAATCAATTTGTACAACAAATGTTATGCATTATTTTAAAATAAATAATAGGTAAGTATGTAATTGAAGGTATATTCGGAATTCAAACTGCTGTAATATACAATCTTACTTAGGGCTTTGCTCAAGACCGATCCAATCATTGACCAACTAAGGCACAGTCGGTTAAAATGGTGATTGGCTACCTGTCCACCGATTGGTAACTCCAATTATTTTGTCTACTCTTCTAACGTGAAAGGACTGTACAGTGGCAGACAACAGTCTTATACCACAACATATTTCAATTTTTCTTATTTTGAATTCTTTTTTATTCTTGTTAACATTTCTTATGAATTTAATGACTAAATAATGGTTTTCATTCAATATTTAACGTGTGTCGTTATAGCACACTACCTTTGTATTATTGAAAATAAACTAAATTATCGCTGGTCAGTATGGTCTATGAAAGAGCTTATCGGATCAGACCTACTTCTTGTTTGTTAAAATGATCCTCTTATTTCCATATTATTAATAAATAAACAGTGACCTGGCGGTCTAGGGGTAAGGTGTCAGACTTCTATGCTGGCAGCCGGGGTTCAATCCTCGGTCCCGGCAAAGATTTATCTGATTACCAAACCCTTCCTTCACCTCTGACAAGACATCTTGTGAATGTGAGGAATGCCAGGTCTCCACCGTGGTTCGGATTCCACGTTAAACTGTAGGTCCTCCATTTTATCTCACAATCACCCTACCATTACACATTAGCGTAAGTGCGTATAACCCAAACGGGTAGTAAGACGCGGTGCTAATAATAATAATAATAATAAACATGAAAACCATATACTTACTATAAGCTGTTATAACCTGAAAATAAATAAACATTAATCAATCTTTAACATTTTAATTATTTGTGTTTCCCGTAGATCCGACATAGTGAATGAGAAGCAATGGCAAGCAGCCGTGGAGGTATTGTCCGAGCTACGGGAGAGGAAGATGGGGAGGTGGATCCGTTTGATGAGGTGGCACTCGAAACCAATCTACAAGAACCACTTGAGGACAAGTATGTTTCTTTCTCTATATGAAACACAAGGAATTCTTTCTTTGGTTACTCATGTCACAGATTTATTACAAAACACAGGTTTTAGTATAATAATTTGAAAAATAACATCGGGACATGGACATCAAATTTGTTACCTTTGGTTTACAGCGCCAATGCTCTGTCACTGAACTACTAAGGGTTGTTCTATGCCCAGGCGCATACAGCACCCATCGTATATGACATATATTGTGATATGCATATGGGATTGTAATCTACTTGGTATCTATTAATATTCAATAATACAGCCATGGTGAATAGTAGTTGGCATTCATGATGTCACGTGTACAAGTTTTAATTTTACAAGATTATATACACATTTTAATTAATCTGTGTGAAAAGCAGTCATCCAGACACATTGCTAAGTTCATTGTAGCGTGTAATATTTGTTATTTAGGTAGTGACCATATTTTGCACAAATAGTTATAGCTCTTAATACATTTCAATTAATATTTGGTTCAGAATATGCGCCATTAATAAACACATCTGAAATACAAAAACCCGCTTCAGTGGCCAAATGGTCTTAGGGGTTCTCTCTGAAGATGGGAGATCGGGGGAGTAAAAATCATATATGCAAATATCCTGAATAGGTAGTAAGAGGCGGTGATAAAATAATAAATACAGATGCTGAAAAAATGATACCAGACATGAAACTCAAATCCAGGATATTTGGCTTAGCCTACCAATAATGAGGATTAACATATTTAGTTTATTGGTAGAACATTGGTGCCCTTAGTCAAAGGTCTAGGGTTGGATTCTCATTAACTACATGTTTAAATGTCATTTTTAACATACCTTTATTTTTATTGATGTGATGGTTTATTCTTTATATGTAGCATTGTTTGGAAATCATAATTAGATACAGGGGTAAATATATTTATTCTTGGAAATGTTTCTTACATAATTTCTGAAAAACTTTTAATTCGTTTTGTTTGTTTAGGGATCATTGCTATAATTGAAACTGAATGAAAAAATAAAATAGCTCAGAGGTTCGTTTGAATTGAAGTGTTGCATTTTTTGCTAGTGTTATATATGGAAGAATGTAGAGGATGCATGGGTGGTGGCAAGTTTTTCATATTTTAATGCCATGTTGCTGTTTTATTTCATTGTTGATTAGTAGGAGTTTAAGTATTACTAAACATATATTAAAATTCAAACATTTAATATTTGGAAATGCTTCAAGCGTTTCACTGTATTTATAGCAATTTATAAGAAGAGAGTAGTTTTTGAAAGCAAATCTAGGCTATGTAAATAAAAATAAAGGTACATTTACTGAATAATTGTAAAAAAAAGGCTTTCAATACAAAGGTTTGCTCACCCTTCTCACTGGTTTCAAACTATACCACTAGCTCCAGCTATCAACCAACTCTAGAAACATCAAACTAAAGCTAGGTGTAGGTAGCCACAGAGAATAAATGGGGATAAAGACATAACAGGGATTTTTTTTTACTAGGAGCGGATTTCTAGCAACCATTTTTGTTCATTTAAAGAGTAGTCACGGATCTGAGGGAGGTTACAGTGGCCAGCTTACAAAAAAACAAACAACAACTCAAGGATGGCTTATAGTTAAAGTTTATAACATTAACCAATATTTAATTATTATTTTTATGACCAAAAAATACAAATAAAACATTTATAATATGTATGAAAAAAGTGCATTGAGCAAACACATTTAGTAATGAATAAAATGATAGAGTATTAGGAAAAAAGTAGAACATTTGCGTTCTACTTTTTTCCTAATACTCTTATCATTTTATTCATTACTAAATAAAACATTTAGTATTCTAAGATATTCTAGGACTAATTGTGGATGATGATGATGATGATGATGATGATGATGATGATGATGATGAATTAAACTAATTTGATACTAAAGACTAAACTAATTATAAACATATTGTTTCATTCAAATTTTCCCTGTTAAACTGTAACTATCCCTATCTTTGATATTAATTTATTAATGCATCTGCATGTTGGATTGAAACTCTCCTTGGGGTTGTTTAAAATATATTGGATTTAATATGAATAAATCACTCAATTAGTTGTATTTTATAAGAAAGATAGTTTTGACTCATAATTCTGACCTGAGGATGATGTAGAATTACATGGAAACTAGGTAGTCATCAAATGTTGGCCACTCACACAGCTTTTAAACACAAGGAGAATGGGATTTACAACTAAGAAATTGGCATTCTGTAAACTCTACCTTTTTTTACTTATCAATTCAATTTCCAATCAATTCATTTTTTACCAATTTACAAAAACTTTTATCCATATCACAAGTTTCACTTGTAAAACTTTCTCCTTCAATTAAGTATATCATACACATCATCCACAGTTACAAGTATTATTAAGATATTAAGTGAATAATATAAAGAATCAATTTTACCATTTTCCTCAAGCTTGATTAATTTCAAATGAATTATGTATATTTTAAAAATCATTGTTGTTTTGTTACAAAGGCTCTTATGCTAAATATTTTTGACCATAATTCTTTATGATATAACATTTAATAATGTTTAATGTATATTTTCCAAGCTTGTTTAGTATTTCTTACGTTATAACTTTCTTTGACACCTTTTATAAAATAAATTAATTTTTATCATAACATATTTATTGATTCATTTCATAAATATTATATTATATCTCCTGACTAAACTTTAAAATGTATCTAAAAATACTGGGATTAATTTTTAAAATGTACCCTTCATTTGCCCTGAAAGGTAATAAGCTTACCTTGTGTGGTCCCTTGATGGTGTAGCCTACCAGATAAGGCTTAGTGCACTCCATATAGACAATACTATGATCCTTCGGGACAAAGAAAATATATATCATTGTCATAAGTAATTTGGGAATACAATATTGAGCATTTCCTTATTTTTATGTATCAATTTCTTTCTCAGTTTCAGAGACTTAGACGTAAGTTTGACAGGACCCAAGTCTCCATACAGACCCTATATGCGCACAACCCCCCAGTACATCCCTGGCCGAGGGATGGCCCGCTACTTGCCAGCGCTCAAAAACCTCATACCTGTGCGTAGGAAGCCAAGGTATGCTCATATGTATTCCTTACTGCTATTCACACATTCTAATGGATAAGAGGAAACATTATTATAAGTTACAGCTTAAGGAGGAGGATTCAAATATTGAGTGACTTAAGTGAAAGAAGACGACTTTGGGAGCAGAAGGAGTAGGCATAGGACAGGATGCATTGGTGATATATGTTCACTGACAAAAGGAATGGACCTATCATAAAACAGAACAGCTAATAATAATAAAAAAAAAGTCTCCAGAAAATGTTAAAAATCAACGATGTCGAACTCCTTTCCGTAATATGTCATTACCTTTGATTCTCACTGGTATCAAAACAATCTAGAATAATTTTTAATATCACTATTTACAATACCTTGATTCTTAGCTCTAAAATTCCAAGAAATGTGAGATCTAGTATCTGAACAAAATGGTACTATTCAAAGTCGGGCTACTTTTTATTGTATCCATTTTTTTTAAATTGTTTTACTTTAGTATTGGCAAATGGTAAATGTACTCAACATGACCTTCATGTCATAGTCATCTTGCACAAATCAAATCTAACTACCATATACTGAACTAGCTTGATGTAATGGGAGATGTTCTACATCACTATAAATACCAGGGCTGGGCCAATCAGCTATTTTGCCGACTAAGCCTATCACCAATCAAAGATAATAAAGCTGTAATGATTGTAGAAAAACAAACGTTCACGTATGTCATTTTAATTTTCTTCAGTATGGTAGGTTTGCCTATATGTTTAAATGAAAACTTTAGAATTGATTTAAATATAATTCACTTTATCATTGACACTACCGCATTTTAGATACAATTAGTTTAAGGTCTGATCTATGACTCCTGGATAAATATTAATTTGGCTGATAAATATTTTATCTGGTCGATAAGCTTCTGCGCCCACGTGATGCCCCGTTTCCTCACACTCATTTAGCCACCATTATTTAACAAATTTTGAGCGTTGTAGTCACTATCCAGGTTGTAGCGCTAGCAGCAGGGTCTATACGCATGTGCGCACCAGCAACAACAGTACCAACCTTGCATTTTCTGCATAAAATTATATTTATCCTACAGCTAGCTATTTGGCAGATGAATTCAGTTATTAATAAACATAAAATAGTAAAGTAGCTGATAACCTTTATCTGGTCGCTAACTTTAGCCTTCCGATAACAATATTTATCCCGTAGTCATAAGACAGTTAAATTGACTCAACTTTTCTTATGGTTAAGTTTGTGATAGTTTTATATAGGTATTTTATTTTGAAATATGTGGATAAATGATCATGGCAAATATAAATATTTGTTTTTTAATAAAAACAGATTTTGTTTTTCATTAAATTGAATTTAAAAAAGCATAATTAATTTAAAAATACTGTTTTAACTATCAACTGATAAATACATTTAAGCATTAAAATGAATAGGAGTCAGGAGTCCATAGTTAAATTTTGGAACCACCTATAGTTCTTTAGTTTTATCATCCCTTGAATCTTTCTCATTTGTAGTTTTGCTTAAATCTTACCTATTTTTAGTTTACCTTAATTCTTTCATCGATTCTTCCCAAGTTATAGTTTACCTTTCTTCCCCATTTTTCTATCCCTTTAATTCCTCATTTTTAGCTTCCCTTAAATCCTCCCCAGTTTTCTATCCCTTTAATCCTCCTCATTTTTAGCTTCCTTTGAATCCTCCTCAGTTTTAGATTCCTTTGAGTCCTCCTCAGTTATAACTTCCCTTGAATCCTCAGTTTTAGCTTTCTATGACTCCTCCTCAGTTTTAGCTTCCCTTGAATCTTCCTCAGTTTTAGCTTTCTATGACTCCTCCTCAGTTTTAGCTTCCCTTGAATCTTCCTCAGTTTTAGCTTCCCATGATTCCTCCTCAGTTTTAGCTTCCCATGACTCCTCCTCAATTTTAGCTTCCCTTGAATCCTCCTCAATTTTAGCTTCCCTTGAATCCTCCTCAGTTTTAGAGTCCCATGATTCCTCCTCAGTTTTAGATTCCCATGATTCCTCCTCAGTTTTAGAGTCCCATGATTCCTCCTCAGTTTTAGATTCCCATGATTCCTCCTCAGTTTTAGATTCCCATGATTCCTCCTAAGTTTTAGCTTCCCATGACTCCTCCTCAATTTTAGCTTCCCTTGAACCGTCCCCAGTTTTATCTTCCCTTGAATCCTCCTCAGTTTTAGCTTTCCATGACTCTTCCTCAGTGTTAGCTTCCCATGATTCCTCCTCAGTTTTCGCTTTCCATGACTCCTCCCCAGTTTTAGCTTCCCTTGAACCCTTCCCAGTTTTAGCTTTCCTCGAACCCTCCCCAGTTTTAGCTTCCCTTGAACCCTTCCCAGTTTTAGCTTTCCTCGAACCCTCCCCAGTTTTAGCTTCCCTTGAATCTTGCTTCCATGGTTCAGATGTCTGTTTGCTGATTTACCTTGTAAAGATAAACGACCTCCCCTCTGCCATACTTCTTCTCTCTCAATTAAACAAGCTATCTTACTGTTATTGAAATAACTGTTTACTCTGAGTAGACTAGCTGCCACCACCCTCCCGCGCAACAGAAAACCCACTTTGGTGGCCACATGGTCTAAGGCATCACCTTCACAGTAGACTAGACTGCCGAGAACGGGGAGTTTGAGGTTCAAATCTTGGGCAGGTGTACTGAAGTCTGAAGGTGGTTTTTCGTGAAATATTTTCCACTCACCCTCCATGCGAACGTGGGTCCTTTTCATAATATAAATATCACCTTTATTATCCTTAAAACTATTAGCATCATTGGTATGTATGTGTATAAACCAAATAGGTAGTAAGACATGGCGCTAAAAACACTGAACAAAGGACAAGGCTGTCTGTCAATAAATTAACAATGATGAGTCACAAGTACCTACTGTGTGGCGTGCAGCATCGTTTACAAAATAACGGCTCTAAGAATCAAACCAAATGCCAATCATTGGCTTAGTTGACTGTACCAGAGCCAGCCTATCATTGGCTTAGCTGAGTGTGCCATGGTTAGCTGATTATCAGCTTAGCTGAGTGTGCCATAATCAAATTATCTTAGTGTGCCAGTCGGCTGATTATCGACTTAGCTTAGTGTGCCATAATCAACCTAGCTGAGTGTGACATAATCGACCTAGCTGAGTGTGCCATAGTTAGCTGATTATCAGCTTAGCTGAGTGTGCCATAATCAACTTATCTGAGTGTGCCAGTCAGCTGATTATTGGCTTAGCTGAGTGTCCCATAATCGACTTATCTTAGTGTGCCAGTCGGCTGATTATCGACTTAGCTTAGTGTGCCATAATCAACCTAGCTGAGTGTGACATAATCGGCTTATCTTAGTGTGCCATAGTCAGCTGATTATCGGCTTAGCCAACTGTGCCATAATCAGTCGATAATAGGCTGAAGAACTAATTTAGGATTGGCATTGGCCCACCCCTATTAAATACCACTTACAAAACACACATTAAACCTATTTATTGAGCAATATGGGGAAGGAACCATAATTACTGCAGCCCATTCTTGCCTAAATACACCCAAACAAGTCAAAATCAAGCCATGAGACTTATATAAATTACAGGAGTTGTCTGCAGAGAATGGCTTTTAGTAACCTATTTTTCTACCAAACTATTTCCCCTATAATAAAACAGTCTGACACCTTAGCTCAGTCAGTAGCATTTCTGCCTAATTAGTCAAGGGTCCCAGGATCCATTCTTGGCATGGACGAAAAATTTATCATAATTGTAGTGAAATGGGGTTTCCTCTTTAACAGTGATGAATTGATGGTTGGGGGATTGGGTGCTGTGTCTGTTCTAGATTTATATTAGTTTAAAAGTCATGTGCTGATATAATCAGTTGATTCGGAAAGTGCATGTTAAATCCCGTGCATAAAATATATATATAATCATCTATAGTTATTTATTTTAATATGTCTATGAATGGTTTGCACTAGGACAAAAAACATGATTGCCGTGGACAGCGCAGGTTTCCTGTCATTTATTTCCTTCTCTTGGCTCTCTGGCTACATGTACAGTGCATACAAGAAGGGTCTAACTCTCGACGATGTTCCTCAAGGCTCTCCACTTGATTCTTCTGACCTCAACGCACAGAGGTAAAACAAACATGGATATCAGTAAATTTATTATAAAATTAATTTGTGGAAACAATATAAGATTAAGTTATAGGCAAGGTAGCCAACCTGAATATATAGTTGAATAAGGTTTAAATAGAAAACTTAAACATAAAGCGAAGTCGAATTGAATAATGTAAAATATTTCCAAAGCCAATTCAAAATTTGAGTACCTATAAAAATGTTTAATGTTGGGAAAAATATATTGTATAATGCCTAACTTTAAGAGACTGGGCATTAAAATAATATCATTAACAAAATGCGATGTTATAAACATGATTGACATATTTTGTTCTAAGCTAATAAATTACACTTCTATCACAATAACATGTCATTTAGTTATTTTAGACCTGTTTCAGTGGCCAAATGGTCTAAGGTGTCACTCTCGTATCTGATTAGTCTGCTGATGATGGGAATATTGAAGCTCAAATTCTGGTCAGGTCTATTGAGGGTGGGTTTTCCTAAAATTATTTTCCACTCTCCTTCCACTCAAATATCGGTAGATAACTTATAAAATGTTTCCTTCCTCATCCCTTCCCTACATATGCTTATAACCTTAACAGGCAGTAATACACGATGATAAAAAATATTTTAGATTTTTTTCATGTAAACAATAATTTACCTGCTTCAGTTGTCGCATGGTTTAAGTCGCCACTCTTATTTTGGATTAAACTGTTGATGATAGGATATCAAGGTTCAAATCCTGGTTGGGTGTACTGATGGTAGTTTTCCCCCTCTACACAAATGCGGGTATACTTGATCTAAATTCAATCTTTCTCATCCCTATTTCATTGGTGTAATTAGTACATCTACAGGTAATAAGATGCAGTGCTAAAATAAAATATTTAATAAAATATAAAAACAATAAATTGTAATGTACATTATGCACTTATTTTTTAACATAAACATGTATTTTAATTTAAATAATCTATTTTTATTGGCAAAGCTTCTTAGTCGTTGAACTGGGAACTCAAAATCTCAGTCGAAGCTGATGAGTATTTCAAGTGAACTTATAATTTTTGAAGCGTCACGCACTCCAATAAACAAATAAACTTTCTGTACATTTCTTCACACACACTTGATGCTTCTATCTTCGAATCACTTACACTGTTACATATGATTTGAAATAAAGAAATAAATTTGTTTTCTTTAAAGGCCTTACCTTGCTATTATTTCAGGTTAGGTTCCTTCCCTATCACTTACAATATAGTATTTTATTATATGTGGAAGAAGATATAGGAAAGGTGGACAGAAACATATAAAAGGGACGAACACAAAATGGCTTTTACAATGTAAAGAAGAACACAGTTCACACTCTACATAGCTGCCATTGGACAAAGAGGTAATGGTTGCCTCTTAAAGAAAATCGCTCGTGACCACCAAATCCCTCTGTCTAGGTTTCATTCTATCGAAAATCATCAGGGAGGAGTGTTAAACGTGCCCCCCCCCCCAAAAAAAAGTAGAAAATGGAAAATTGTAAAGATAGGACACATAGATAGGAACATGTAAAAGATATAACATAAAAACAAACACAGGAAAAGGACATTGGATGCAAATATATAATGTATCTCTACGAGTATATAGTATAGTATTTTATAATTTTCCACCTTGTTTTCATATATCATTATAAATACGTACATTATGAGGTGTATTCTAACTTTAATTTATTCTTAAATAACATCCATCCTATTACAACTCACACTACACAGGTAGTAAATTGTATAAACAAACTTGCCAACTCTGCATGTTTAAATAAAAGGTTCTGCTTATAACTCGGTGTTTTCCAACTTGGCGTCACAATATTTTTTGGGTGGGTTACAATTCTTGTTGAAGATATAGCTTTATGTTTACTTTTTAAAGTAATTATAGTGACTATAAAGAAGTTCAAAATTCAAATAGAAATGTAAGCTGTTAAAACTATAAAATGGTTATCCAACTCTGACAGTCGCTTGCCGACTTGGTTTGCTATGGCAGTCACATGTTTGGGCAAGTGGCGCTGCTAGCACAACTTCCAAAATAATCACTCAACTTGTTGGTTCTCTTTTGAGACATCTTAGTAAAATTCATGTAATTATTATATAAACAATTTATAATAATTTAATCAAATATGTGGGCTTATCACACGTGTTTTGTTTGTCAGTGATGAGGTTAAGGTTCAAATTCCGACCAAGAGTATTGGGGGTTATTTTTCTTAAACGATTTATTCCTTCTACTTCTACTCAAATAAATATATATTTCCTCTAAAGTTCTACCTAACCCAATTTAATTAAATGCAGATAGTCCAGACGAGTATTAAAATTCAGGAAAATTAATAATTATGCAAAAAAAAGTATTTTTCTATAAGGAAAACCTCTTTTCACTTTATGAGGTAATTGTATTATATTATATTTTATTATATACCTTCTTTCAAATATAATTTAAAAACTAGAATATGAACACTTGTTGGTTATCAAGGAGTCATGATGGTCTAAAAGACAAAAATTATGATCAAACCCTTCAAAAGTTTGGGAACCACTGTTATAACCCGGTCGGGTAGTTCTCTATTGAATGAAGTTTAATGTAAAAAAGAAGGAAATTATGCACACCAGGGGAATTACATTAGGAGTGGAGCACTTAAGAAAGTGGAACGCTTTAGGTATTTGGGAAGTGGTAGACTGAAAGAGGAGTAAATGAGAGAGAAATTGGGGAGAGAGGGGCCAAGGGGCTCAGGCTTTTTACAAAAACGTCAGAAGTGTGGTCTGGAGTAGAGATGTGCCGCAGGAGTGTAAAGGAGTGATATACAGGGTGTAGTATAGCCCAATATTGCAGTATGTGTCAGAAACCTGGG
>CABEEJ010000939.1:96727-165504 GCA_901482245.1 Timema douglasi | reverse complement strand
GGAAAGGGAAAAGAACAGGATATAGGCATGAAAGATGACATTTCTGAGGAATAGGCTGGGATTTCTTATTTGTTGAATAAATAAACTATTTATCTTCTAATATTTTTATTTTCCTTGCCTAGAGTTGATGTGCCTTTATTCCCCTTTATTACGAAATCTACTTAAAGTTGTTGAGCAGGTACTAAATTAATAAAAACAAAGATAACATTATGACATTTAGTAAATTTGACCTTTTAATTTTCTTTGTTTTATTTTTCTTCCTTCCATGGCACAGAATTACCTGCAGAGTTTCTGTTTATTTTCCTGACAATAGAAATATTTTTAATATCACATTAATAAATAAATAAAACTACTAAGAATATTATAAATATCTGTTCCAGACTAGAGCTTCTCTGGCAAAAAGAAATTACAGAAAAAGGGCGCAAAGAGGCGTCGTTCGGTAGAGTGGTGTGGAAGTTTGTGAGGACTCGAGTGCTGTTCTCATGTTTCGTATTCTGTGTGAGCCAGGCTTTGGGCTTCATCAGTCCGGTAAGTGAGAGCTCTTAAGAGGCCAGTCATTGCTTTACTCTCATCAAACCATAATATTACAACTTGTATGGTTCTGGAAAAACTGTTCTTTGTATTTGAAATTTGTGCTTACCAATGAAAAGGAATAAATATTTTCTATGAAAGTATAATTTTAGACTTTTGATTGATTAAATTAATTAATTTATAAAAGGAAACTTGAGATTAGGAATCTTTTGCTATTTTACTATTCAAAAGTTCATAAACGGATTTGATTGAAATGTGTTTTCACAACCTAAAGAAATCATCATCATTAACTGTTTCCAGCTTGTGGCCGGGTCATTTTTGAAAATGCCTCCATCTTCCTCTATCCTTCCACCCTTCTCCCCCCTTTAATTCCTTCCATTCTTCACCTCCCACTTGAACACTTTCTGTTATCTGCTCCTCCCATTTCTTTGGCCTCCCTTGCAGCCTTTTTCCTACATACTTCATTCCCATTATTTTCTTTGGTATCCTCTCCCTCTCCATCCTCATTACATGCCCATACCATCTCAGTTTTTCTTCCTCTACTATCTCATGTACTCCTTGTACTCCTCGTACTCCCACTTTTTCTCGGATAACTTCATTCCTAATCTTGTTTCTCCCCGTAATGTCTAACATGCTCCTCACAAATTTCATTCCCATGGCCTCCACCTTCCTAGTCTCTCTTACATTCATTGTCGATGTTCCTGTTGCATATGTGACAATGGGTACAAAGTACTCCCTGAACAAACATTTCCTTACACTTCAAGGGAACTTCTCTTCTTATCTTAGACTAGATAGGATTTACCAATTAATTTTGGAAGAAAAAAATATACTTCCCTATTTAATTAAACTCTTCTACTCGTTTAAGTTATTTTCTGGTGTATAGTAAGTTTTTAAAATTTGACAACCATTACTGTTACCACCCTATGGCATGGGTCAGTTTTTTTATTCGATTAATATAAATTTTAAAAATGTATTTTAAAAACAAACATTTGTCATTCAGGTAGTTTGCTCAGTTGCCAACTTTATCAATATTCCAATGTCCGGATGTCTGCACACTACCCTCTTTGTTGGATTCTTTCCTGTCCTTTAAACCACTTAACAAGGCCTACCCTCTTTCCCCACCTCAACATTACACAACCACATACAACATCCAGACAAGTAGAGAGAGGAATTAAAAATTAGTCATCTTTCATCAGAATCACATTAGAAAAAATTTAGATAAACTTATACAAAACAACCTCCAAGTTGTCGAGACCACAAATTGGTTGAGCTCTAGCCCTAGTATATACGAGGCACATCCACAAAGTAAGGTCCGTTGAGATATGACCGCCAAAATAGACTCGTAGGTGGGGTCACGCATGTGCTGTAGCATGGATTGACTCATCAACCCTTTACTTCAGCTTAATCCTCATCTGATGTTCTATGAGAGTGATTTAAAATGAGTGCTGTCATAAATAACCCCACCAGTTGTGAGGTTCGTAGTGTCATGATTTTTGTTAGTGGAAAACCTTAACGCTGCAGAAGTTTATCGTCGGATATGTAAGGTTTATGGGCCTGATGTCTTGAGTGGACGTAAGGTGAGACAATGGGGGTGTTTATTTGAAGAAGGTCGCACCAATGTTCATGATGAGCGCAGTAACCGACCAAGTGTGGCGACTGACAATTTAGTGGAACGTATGGACATGAAAATTCATGAGAACTGTTGTTCCACACTTACATAACTTTATTTTGAATTTCCAAAGGTTTCACGGTCACTCATTCACAAAACTGTGACAGAAAAGTTAGGCTACAAGAAACTGTGTACTAGATGGGTCCCCAAAATGCTGATTGAAGCACACAAACAAAAACGCGTGGAGTTAGCTCAAATGTTTTTGTAGCATTTTTAAAAGGAAGGAGAATAACTTTTTCCTCAAATCATAACCGATGATGAGACTTGGATTTCGTATACAAATGTTGAAACAAAACAACAATCGATGCAGTGGCGTCATTCAACATCCCCAAAGGGGAAAAAGTTCAAACAGGAACGCTCCGCCAAGAAAATCATGGCTTTTGTTTTTTGGGACCCAAAGGGTGTCTTGCTTGTTGATTTTTGATTTTCTTGAATGAGGAAGAACCATAAATGTTACAGGATATTGTGAATCCTTAAAAAGACTCAAACGTGCAATTCAGAGCAAAAGACGTGGCATGGGATTCTTCTTTTGCACGATAATGCTCGAGCCCATACTGCGGCTCAAACTGTTGAGCTGATTCAGCATTTTGGATGGGAACTGCTGGACCACCCACCCTAGAGTCCAGACTTCGCTCCAAGTGACTATCACTTGTTTTTGAACATGAAGCAGTGGATGCCCTCTCAGCGTTTTGCAGAAGACTAGGAACTGAAAAATGTTGTGATTCACTGGTGGCAGATTTTTTTTGAAGGGGGTATAAAGAAGTTGGTACCAAGATATAAAAAAAATTCTTGAAGTCAATGGTGACTACATGCATGTTTATGTTTATAAAACTTGTCTATTCCTTCAAGTTTTTCCTTATTAATTTATCAGACCTTACTTTGTGGACACGCCTTATATTTAAAGCTCTGCTCAGATTTGAAAATTTGAGTACTTGCATATCCATAATTTATGCTTATTTTTCATTCTACATATTAATGTTCAACAATATTCATATAACACTCTAGAAAACATTCTAAAAATTTATTTATTTTTTATTCTTATAGTCAAGTGCTCCTAATTAGTAGCTAAATACGCTTGTCGATTCTAGAGTGCATTGCATTTAAAAATCCAACAGCAAGTTGTGATTAACATGAATTCCATTTCAGAAAGATTATGATAATACATAAGTTTCATGAGTAAAATGTTAAGATGTTGGTATCAACTTTTAACAATTCCCTATTAAATTTTTTGACAGAATTTTTTTGGAGAATTGGACATTTTTATCCACATTTAAAATTTAACCAAGAAAAATTTAAGGTTTGAATTATTGTTATTTTGTTGGTATTTTATAAATGAAAGTACAGACAAGAGGGGTATAAACTCATGTATTGTGACACTAGTAGCTAATGGCAATATATTTGGTTTTGAGTTATATTTATTTATGGCCCTCAGTTCACACACAAAAACTTTGATATGGATGATTTTCTTGAAAATTATTGCTTTGCCACGTGATATAATTTATATTTTAAAATGTATGTTTATTAGTGGACCGATATATATTTTTTGTGTAAAATTACCCGCCTCGGTGGCGTAGTTGGCTAACGTGCTAGCCGTGTTGAGCCCGACTGCCGAGAACGGGGAAATCAAGGTTCGAATCTCGGTCGGGTGAACTGAGGGTGGTTTTTCCTAAATGGTTTTCCACTCTCCCCTCCACGCAAATGCGGGCTCACTTCCTCTAATTCAACCTTCCCAATTCCTAATCCATTAGTGTAATTAGTACTTAAAGCGTATAACCCGAATGGGTAGTAAGACGCGGTGCTAAATAATAATAATAATAATAATTTGTGTAAAATTGGAGGGTTTGGAAGGTAACTTATTTGCCATACCTTATAACCCATAACAGCTTAATTAAAAGATAAAATATAATCATTTATAAATTATTTACCTCTATTAAGAATGCTTGTGCCTTCTTACAGAAGTAGCAGAATTCCTCAAAAGGCGAAAGAAGGTTTTCCATAAAGATAAATTATTTAATGAGTAACCACATATTAAGATTAACCCGTTACTTGGCTTGTGCTTAGCATAGCTATCTGCGTAACCCCAACAACCATTTTTATATTCTTATATTCTCACCTGACAAATATTTTCACTATTAATTTATTTTTCTCATTTATTACTTTATTCATGTTCTTAATATAACATTGAACTGGTAGTTCCATCTTTAAGCTTCACTATGAAGTATTCAAACTGACTAAAAGTACAACGGTTCACTGATAGATGTTGTTACAATAGTTTATTGTAATTAAACATTGCTTCACGCCTGCGCCAAGAAACATTCGGGATATATATACAGGATATATATATACATTCAGGATATATATATACATATACATTCAGGATATATATATACATTTGGGATATATATATGCGGGATATATATAAACATTCGGGATGTATATATATATATAATAAAATAAAATAAATAATAAAAATGAGTTTTAAAAATTGCTTAGGTTTTTGCTTAGAAATGATAATATTGGGAGTATAATATACTTATAAAAGCATGAAAAGAATAAGCATGTGGAAGCGAGCATTGTGCTGCTATGAAAGATAATTTGAAGCTTTGAAAACTGTGCTTTCCCCAGACATTGTTCATGCGAGAACTTCTCCAGTACACAGAAAATGAGAACAGTAGCACACAAGATGGAGTAAAATGGGCCCTTCTTCTTACTCTGTCTGAGTTCCTCAGGGCCATTTTCTTTTCTTGGAATTGGGCCCTCAATTATAGGTAAAGTATAGACTTTTTTTTCGGCTGGCATTTTAGTAAATTTACATTAACTAACAGTCTAAAGCTGTGTTTCCCAAACTTTAGCTAGTTGTGTACTCCTTTTAAGATTATAGCTAACCAACCAACATACCCTTTCCAGCTTATATAAAAAAAAGGACACAAATACCTGACATCTTGTAAAGTATAAATGGCCTTGAGCTAAATTAATTTGTGACAGAAAGAAAGAAGGACTTTAGAAAGTTAATAATATCAGGCCAAAAGCTGCAATAATGTGTTTATCAGATTTACTATTAAGAATGTGCAAAGCTTTGTAAAAATATCAACTTTGAATTTGATTAAAAATAAATTCAACTCAAAATTTTTACTAAAGAAAAAAATCTGGCCTCAACAATTTTACAAAGCTTTGTCAATAAAAAATATTAGCAGATAAAATATTTAGTTATGTTCAATTATAGCCATTCACTGCTGTAATGTACATTATAAATTAATATTGTAAGAGACGGACATTTTGACTTCAGGAAATTTTCGGACAGGAAATAACAATATCTCATGGGAGTGAGATGGGAATAGGAAAATCTTAAAAAATAATTCTCCAATTTGGCCTTATATTTATATTTACAAGTTTAGTTTAAACTTATAATTTGATGTTAAAATGGTTATTTGATCAGAAAGGATTCCAATAGTATTGGTGAAAATAAGGTGTTTAACAATGAGGAATCCCGATGGCTAAATTCTTTTTTTACGTTCTCTCGACACCTTGGAGAGAAAGTATTGTGATTGTAAAATAATTAGAACTTGAGCTTTTGATAAATGTTGACATTTCATGACCCCTTGGAACAAAAAATGTGGTTTTTGTGATGCTGTCTATCTGTCTCTTGGGCTGGAGCCAAACCTATTTTATACAGATTGGGCTATGACTTGGTATCTGCGCTGTTTATAAGGTACCTCCCCCCCCCAAGGGATTTTTGGAATTAGGTGTCAAACTATAAATTTAAGGGTAGTTTACTGAAGGACGAAAAGAGAAAAAAACTGATTTTATTAAAATTTGCTCTAATGATTTTGATTAAATTTTTATATATAGGGACTGTTTATCACTTTAAACAAGATGGAAATTCTCAATTTCTTATGAAAACTGTGCAGTAAGTTTCCTGGTTATGGAAAAGTTAAGAAATTAAATTTCATTAATGAACATCATAAAATATCTTGAATTAATTTTGCTGTTCACGAATCTTGCCAGGCAAGATCACCCAAGTCACAATAATTGTCTTATATTATATTTGGAAGAAGGTATAGGAAAGGTGGATAGAAACATATAAAAGGGGGACGAACACAATATGGCCTTTACAATGAAAAGAACAACACAGTTCACACTTTACACTGCTGCCAATGGACAATGCCTCTTAAAGAAAATTGATTGTCACCGTTCTTTAAGAGGCAACCATTACCTCTTTGTCCATTGGGAACAGTGTAAAGTGTGAACTGTTTTCTTCTTTTCATTGTAAAGGCCATATTGCCTTATAAGCGAAAAGAGGTTTTCCTTATAGAGTTATAAATAATTGTCTTAGTAATTTTTATACTCATATATGTATTATGTTATGTTATAAATATATTTTCAGTAGTCACTTTCTTAATATTATTGAGAAATGAAAAAATCAGATAATTTAGATTTCTTGACATTTTTAATCAGTGGTGGTGGAACCTTATATTAAGATTTTTAAATATTTTTTCTATTAACTTGCTTCCCAAAGCCAAAGCCTCCAGACATCATTTGAAATGGTCTTTCCCTTGCAAAATTTTGAATTGTAATTGCATTTAGAAGCTATTTGGAGTGGTCCTTCCTTGCCTAGAAAGTTTTTGAAACTTAAATGCATCTAGGAGCTATTTGAAGCGGACTTCTTACAACAAACATTTGAAAGTTGGATAATCTTTAAAGCTATTTAGAGCTAGTTATCTTTGCTTGGATTTTTAATTGACTCCTCTTAAAATATTCAGAGTTTTCCTCTCTCAGCAATTTAAAAAAAATTGGATACCTTTAGAAGCTATCTGGACTGGTCCTTGCCTGGAAATTTTTTGAATACTAAAGGTTTCTAGAAACTATTTAGAGCAAGCTTTCCCCCTCCCTGTCCCCAAATGTTCTTCATTGCTGCTGTCTACCTGAAACTCGTTGAATATTTACTCTAGTTGGCTGTGTTTCTAGCTTTTGACTGGTAGGTAGCAGTATATTAGTACTTTTCAAAACATATCCTTATCGGAGAGCCAACTTGTTTGTGTTTCAGGACAGCTGTTCGACTACGCTCGGCTTGTCTTGCCATGCTTTACAGGAAGGTCATCAGACTCCACAGTCTGGGTGACAAGTCCATAGGAGAAGTAAGTCATCACACAAGGGTTGTTGAAGACTAACTTTGATCCATACAATCTTAAGGTGGGGGGAAATTAAATGCGAGAAAAGAAAAGTATTTTTTGCAGTTTTTATAATAAGAAACGTCTTTAACCTAATACCGCTTCATTAGCTATGTTTAGTCTAAACAATATTTTATTTAAGTTGACCATAAAAGTAATTTGTGAAAAAAACTGAAAATATTAAGCTTAAAACCTCGTCTATATAGTCCGTAAACTCTGTATCTGTTTAGTCCTTAGTTCCGTAGTGGTCCTTAGCAGCTTTAATAGCGTTTACAGAGTCTGTATCCTTAATAACGTGGCCGTGCCAACCAATTATAACGTTTGACACTTTGTCCAATGAAACACTTTGAAAGAAAATTGTCCACACCAGGAGCAAACAGAGGATATATTAGCTGATATAGAAGAAATAAAATATATAAAGAATTTTTGAGAAAACATCCAGGATATGCTTAAAATTTAAGTTGTGCAATCACAATATATAAGCATATTTATAACCCGAGCTTAACTACCAAACTTATAGTTAGGGATTTTGTATATACTTTGCAAAACATAACATTTAAAGACACATTATTTGGTAGTTATTCCGTACAGTAGTGATGTTTAATGGGATGGAACCACATAAGCAGTAGGAACTATTTAATCAAAATACTTGGGGCTTTGTGTGATGACTAACCCCTACAGGCGGTGCTGCCCAATAGGATTATTCCCAACTTGCATTAGGTATACTTCAAGTTTAGTTACACATGCCAGCATACACCAGGAGGAAGTATAGGGAAAGTATTGATGCACCCAACTCACTTCAAACCAAAGTGCCTTAAAAAGTGACAGGCCCAATAAAAATATATCAATGTAGAAATATTTATACATATAGCGCTTATTTTTATTAGTTTCCATAGCATTATATTGTTATCACGATATTTTCTAGGTGCTAAAGAAGGACTAGTAACCAAAACCTACCTGGTATTCCTCCATTTTCAACTATGCTAGGCTAAGTTATTTTTTTTCTTTCGAGGCAGCCCTAAGAGCTTTTAGCGTTTTTTTATTTTTTTATTCTAAATAAAATGGGCCTTTGCCGAACACAATCAAATGTGGGTCAACAGCATATTCTGTTGTGTCCATAATAAGTTAAAACTAAACTACACTAAAATTAGATCACACATTCAATAGAGAATAGGAAGGATGCTAATGAAAGGTTCAACCTAATAAACTGACATCACTCTTTCTGAGAAAACTTTCTAAAGTGCCATATTTTCTGTGTTTTTTAAATATATTTTCAGAAAAATATTTATGATTAGCTCTACATGAAAAACCATCACTTTATTTTGTATGTTTCCATAACAACAGATTCACTGCCAATGTTGCTTTCATTTTGATGCGCTTGTGGATGATCACATAGTTACTAAAAATATAATATATATTTGGAAGTAGATACAGGGAAGGTTCATAGTAAACATATAAAAGGGAATGAACACAATATGGCTTGAGGTTCGTCCCCTTTTATATGTTTTCTATTCATCTTTCCTGTACCTTCTTCCAAATAAATATTACAAACTATCTCAAAAAACAAAAAGAGGCTTACCTTAAAGATATATATTTATTAAACAGTGAATGGTTCTCCTTATATATCCGTAAAGACTATTCCTTAGAAAGTTAAAGTTGATCCAATTTCTCTGGAGTCATGCAGACAAAGGACTTATGGGTCAGTACTCTTTAAATAAAAGGAAGCGGTTTCTCTATCATCAAAATCTTCTAGACCATGCATTACAGGCTGTAGAAAGGACTTAACTCGAAATCTCGTCCTCCTTACCTTAATCGTGGTCCTTCAAGAGCAAAGTTTTTTTAATCTTAATTTGGTGGAAAATACCAAAGGATTTGTGTGTATGTGTGTATTCCTTGATATTAAGAATCATCAGGGGGGACTTTGCAATCTACCTCAGTTTAAATGCATGATACTATATGGTTTTTGTTTCAGTTAATCAACATATTTGCAAATGACAGTCAACGTATATTTGACGTGGTCCTGTTTGGGCCAATGATTGTTGGTGGCCCAGTGATGACCATGTGTGGCATTGGATATATCTTGTGGCTCTTGGGACCCTGGGCCCTTCTTGGTATGATTGTTTTCCTGCTCTTCTATCCTACGCAGGTAAACTATCAAGATAACTGATAGCTATTAGTATAATCGATATGAGTATGCAACGTTTTGAAACTCTAGTTTTGATTTGAATATTTTTCACCTTTGATTCAAAATAATTTATTATTTCATTGAGTACACCCAAGATTCATCGCTGGTCGGATACACTGTTTACAATGCAACCTATCTTATAGTATGGAACTTGAATTACTTGTTACTTTCATTGATATATCTCAATCTCACTTCTGGATCTGACAAATGAAATTAGCAGACACATTAACGATACTGGTAATAACATTTAATACACAGCCAGTCTTACTGATGAATGGAGTGAAGGAATAAGGTCAGTTGGTGACTTGGTGGATTGATGTGCAGTAAATAGTATTATTATTATTATTATTAGCACCGCGTCTTACTACCCGTTCGGGTTATACGCACTTACACTAATGTGTAATGGTAGGGTGATTGTGAAATGAAATAGAGGACCTACAGTTTAACGTGGAATCCGAACCACGGTGGAGGCCTGGCATTCCTCACATTCACAAGATGTCTTGTCAGAGGTGAAGGAAGGGTTTGGTAATCAGATAAATCTGTGCCGGGACCGAGGATTGAACCCCGTCTGCAGTAAATAGTATCTTCTGGTTCAGGGAGTAAAGAAACAGGAAACTACCTCACCCCTCATTTCCCTAGTACACTTCTTCATTGCTGTCTATGCTATACAGCTGACAGTGAAACTGTTGAGGATCCAACCAACCTTCGGTCTGAGTATTAAACATAGAGTACAAGGCTTCTCCAGAAAATATAATTAACAAAATAATTTACAATTTTAGAATAAATCTGCCCATGCTTGGGTGGAGGGAGAGTGGGAAACCATTTAGGAAAAAAAAATAGGTACATCTGAGGAGGATTCGAACCAATCTCCCCATGACTGTAAATCCACTTTCAACACGAGAGTGACATGTTAGACCATGCCACCACAGCTGTCAACTAGAATAATTCAATTTACAACCTTCCATGTTATAACTTATATTAGGGGCGTGTGAAGTACATTTTTTCAATTCAAAGGGAACTCGAATTGAATATTATATTAAATTCTTAAAGTTAGATTTTTTTTTTGTTTACTGTTTTATGGCGGAAAATATCTAACATTGAGGATATTTGTATAACTTTATAAACTTAAAATTACTCTGAAAATGTTTTATTGCACAAATTTTTTATATAATATTTTGTTATCATCATCATCATCATCACTGCAATTACCTGCCACTGGCGGAGTCTGTTTTGAACACAAGCCTATCCATTTACTTCTATTTTCCCACCCCCTTTCTTCCTCTATGCCGGCCCACTTCATTCCACTCCACTCCACACTCCCTCGCACTACCTTTATCCACCTGTCCCTGGGTCTTCCTCTTGGCCTCCTGCCCGTCACCTCCATTTCGAGCATCCTCCATGGAATTGTCCTCTCTTCCATCTTCTTTACATGTCCACCTCACTTCATTATTGCCTTTTCTATCCTCTCCAACAGGGGTTCCTTCTTGACTCTCTCTCTCACCCTGTCCAACCTTATCACTCTCAGCACATAGGCCTACTCCTCAGAAATTTCACCTCACATTCCTGTTTTCTGCTCTTTCCTCTTTCCTTCATCAGCCGGGTTTCTGATGCACACTGCAATATTGGTACACATTACACCCTATATATCACTCCTTTGCACTTCTGTGGCACATCTCTTCTCCAGACCACACTTTCTATTTTGTTTTATTCTGATAAATCATATTATCATCACAACTTACAATTCAATTACTTCAGATTTTTTCCATTTGAATATATATTTGTAATCTATACAATTCATAATGGCAACAGTTGACCTCAAACGGAGTATTTTAGTTTTCAATATGTTTATTATTGAAGCTTCATAATTGCCAAAGCCAGAATTTTTCTCGAAACAAGTTGAAATTGATATTTTAGTTTTGAAGCTTCACACGCCCTTACATTACATAATACTTGTTTTTAGAGCTCACTAATAAATCAACTAACAATATTTATCTTATACTTGTATGTTATAGTATGGTATCTCTAGACTGACAGGATATCTTCGAGGTAAAACTGTGGTTGTGTCTGACGAGAGGGTGCGGTTGATGACCGATATTCTCAACTCTATCAAACTCATCAAGATGTATACTTGGGAGAAGTATTTTTCCAAAAACTTGTTTGGTAAGTCTATTTGGTGAATATTTTATAGCCATATTAATCTTATTGTTGCAACCCTAACCCTTGTGGGCTCGTTCTTTCAGGATAGCTTGCAGGAGGGGCAAGGTTGTAGGCAACGTAGTTGTGTGGGTTCAAAATAATAAGTAGGTTTGTGAGTTTTGGTTTAAAAGTAGATACAAAAAAGTTGAAAATTTGAAAGAAAAATAAATCAAATAAAGTTCAGTATTTTCTCGAATCTCAAATATCTTTTACTCTTCATTTTAGTAGTTGTCTCTCCTTCCGTGTTTATTGAATTCAATAATTATTAGATGGTATTTTTCCTTTTGTTCCAGATATAAGAACTAGAGAGAGGAACCTCTTACAAAAGACTGCCTATTGTCAGAGTCTGAGTATTTCCATGGCTCCCACTGTCCCTGTCATCTCTGCCATTGTAACATTCCTAGCTCACATCTCAGCCGGTAATAATCTCACAGCAGCTCAGGTTAGTGTTACAAACAAGTTATCTTTTGCAATGTGCACAACAGATCATACTTTAATTTGGTTTGAATATACTTACACAAGGAATAATATGTTTATAATACCATTTTATAATTTTGTTCGTAAATCTAAAGTAAAGTTTAAAAAAAAAATTTCACTGCCACCACAAAATTTAATTTTTTGCAACTTATTTAAAGTTTTACATTTTTTTTTGGCACCACATCTTACTATCCGTTTGGTTTACATGCTCATGTACTAACTATGCTAATGTTAAGGGACAAGGAAGGTTATGTTTATGGGAAGTGTACCCACATTTATATGGAAGGAGAGTGGAAAACCACCCTCAGTACACCTGACCGAGATTCAAACCGCGATCTCTCCATCATCAGCAGTCTAGTCTACTGTGAGAGTAGCACGTTAGACCACGCTGCCACTAAAACGAGGTTTTAAATACTTAATATAAATAATAGGAGTCTGCCAAGTCCACTTTTTCAATTCAAAGCAAACTCAAATCAAATACTATAACTATGAAATATTCTCAAAGCCGAATTGCAGCCATTACCTTTTTTTTATCCAATGGCAGTAATTTAAAGTGTGAACCTTTTCTTTTAATTGTAAAAACCATATTGTGTTTGTTCTCCTTTATATGTTTCTATTCACCTCTCTTGTACATTCTTCAAAATATAACAAACTTCAAAAAGCGAAAAGAGTTTTTCCTTAAACAGATATATATATATATTTTAATAAATAGATAGAAAGTAACTTGCATGGTTGCAATGTATGATTATAATTGGTAACCATATTTTTGGAGGTCTTATCGAAACCATTTTGTGAGTATTGTTTGCTCTCAGCCAAATCAATACTCTAATTTTTTCTAACAATTTTTTTTTTTTTTTGAATTATTATATATCATTAATCATTATTAATTTTTAGGCATTCTCATTGACAGCGTTCTTGAGCAGACTAGATGGTTTTTCTGTGGTTTTGCTGCAGGAGTGCTTTTTGAGGACATACTGGAGTATTCTAACCATGAAAAAGTTACAGGTTACTTCCGTTACTCTGTTTCTGCTCGGCACTAACTAGACCCTGGTCAAACATTGCTTGCATCACTGTTTGGGTTTGAATTAAAGTTTTGTTCGGGTCAAAGTATACTCTATTTATCCTGCAAGGGAACAGTCTTACCTTGACTGATTACATTATGGGCAGAGCTGGGTCAAATCCACTCGGCTGCACATAGTTGATTGAACCTATCAAGATTGGATTGCTATCTTCAAGAATAAATGGAGTGTACATGTAAACAATTAAGTAGGATTCTCTATAAAAATAACATATGAAAGATGGCAAACCAACCTGTGTTGATAATGAAAAAAGTGTTTGTTAGGCAGTTTTTTTTAGAATTGATGACTAATTCATTTTTCTATTTAACAATTATTTAACTCTGTATATTAAACAATATCCTTAAATTTAATTTTACTAAAAAATTTTGATAAACGAAAACTGAACAATCTTTGTTCAGCTAGTTCCATATTACAATTTATAAAAAAAATACCCCATTGTAAAAATATATACGTTTGTAGATTATTCCTTTCTATTTTTCTTAAAAAATGAAAGCATTATGTAATCACACTTTGGCCAGGTGTCTTAAAATATTTTCTCAAGCATCAAGCTCTTTAATCTATACCTGAAAAATGTGTTTTCTTGCACTTTGTTTTTTTAAATACTTTTTTATAGCACTTCTTCTACAATGAATGAATGTATATATTTACTTGATCGTGGAGCTGGAGTTTTGGGGTACACGTTTATGCTGGTAAATGGAAGCACTTTATATTAATTGTAGGCCAGGGTGGCAGTTGGAGTTCTATGAAAACACTTTATACTGGTAAATAGAAGCACTCTATATTGATTATTGCTTGGTTACATCAAACAGTTTTTTGGTAATCGCCAGAGAAATAGTTAGTTTCTATTGTCAAATTGAGGGACTAAACTACTTATTTATTGTGAATATTTAGAAGAAGGTCCTGTACCTTCTTCCAAATATAGCAAAATACCTCATAAAGCAAAACAAAAGTTTACCTTAAAGTGATAGGTATATTATTTATTGTGAATATTTACATTTTATGATATCTTATTTTTTCTGCTATTCATTACATACAGATAAGACTTATAAAGTGTGTTTTACTTTATCTTTGTTTTCTCTAATTTATTTTTTAATACATATTTCAATCCAAATAATTGTAAGGTACTTAAAGTGTGATTGTCGAAGAAAAAACTTTTTTTTTTTTAGTTTAGCACATGTGTCTAAAATATACATTCAAATTGATGAATTATTTTCAACTCTTAATTATATTGCTATGGATTTCTATTTGAAGTCTCACACATTTAACTTCCTGAACACTTTTGTTTGTTAAATGAAAATGAAGGAAAATTCGGGCTAAATGCTTCTATTAAATACATATTGAAACAAGATATAAACATTTATTACAACAGAAAATTGATCAGAAATAAAACTAAATTCTTAATAACTAAGAAATATATGAAACTGGTGCAAAAACATTAAAATAAGTTGGTTTAAGGAATAGGGAAATAAACCAACTTGTACATACATATATATGTGTAGTGAACAAATATGAAGAAATGAAAAGAGAAGTCAAGGTACGGTACAACCCAACTATCTTTACAGGCTAGGGCTTCTCTTTACCATACACATTATATTTTTTATACTTTTCACATATACCCAAATATTGTGTGTCTGAAAGGGGTACATAAAACACAACCTGTCACTAATTATCTTGTGTGTATGCATTTATCCTCCTTGGACTGTTTATTTTTTGCTAAATAAATACTAACGGTATACTTGTATTAACAATAATAAATCTCATTTTAGTGTTAGTTGCTAGTTTTTAGCTCTAGCCATGTCCAGCAAATAACAATAAACATCTTTGTTTACCAAGTTAATAAAACTGTGAAATTCTTACACTTGTATTGACATAAGATAGCTAATTTATAATTGGGATGTAAAACAGTATTTTAAAAACTTTTATCAGTCACATACCCCTTTCAGGACTATGGCCTAACCAACTCTTTATTAAAAATGGTAAATAAATACTTGCTATCGTATCAAGTATAAACAGTCACTACACATATTAATGAAGCTTTATTGTTAAGCCAAACAAAACTGTAACAGAAGAAAAGAAAGCCTTATAAAAGTTTGTGACATTTCAAGATCTTTGTTGGTTTGTTTATCAGATTTAATGTCATCAAAAAAATTTGTAATCGATAAAACTTAATGATACTTTTAAATAATTTGTTTACCCCCTTGAAGTTAGTGCTACAGTTTTAGAAACACTGATATTAGATAATTACTGAGATACTTTAAATTTTCTATATAGTTGTGATAAAATATTATTTCTTGATTTGTTCTTTCATTATGGGCTGCGTATGAATATTTTATTACTATTGATTTATTATTATGTATATATTAGTATATAGTTAGATAAATATGATAGAAATGTGTGAAAATGAAACACAAATAAAATTAAAAAACACATTATTTTATAAACACCTCACAATTTCTTTGTAACATAGCATCTTCAGGAAGTAGTAGTATAAAAATATTGAAGTGTTTGTTAATATATTCTAGGATTTCACTTTTATTTATGCTCAATATTTTTTTTACAGTTATTTCATATTTATTTAGTTACAAACTATAGCTAATTTGCACTCTATTTCTTATCATCATTAACATTGTCATTGTCGCTATCATTGTCATCATCATGAACAATTACTGGCCACTGACCGGGTTTGTTTGGAACATAAAGCCTCTCCCCTGCCTCCTTTCTCCATGATCCAGTCCTCTCCTCTCTCCTACATACTTCTCTCCACTCCCTTCAGCCACCTGTCCCTTGGTTGTCCTCTTGGCCTTCTGCCTTCCATTTCAATATCCAGCATCTTCTCTGGTATCTTCACCTCACATGACCGCACCACCTTGGTTGTGCCTTCTCTAGCCTGTCCTCTACTGGCTCCTCCTCAACTAGTCATTCACCCTCGCATTTCTCATCTTATCTATTCTTGTCACCCCTACAGTAATTATATGATTTATTAGTATATATTCAAATAGCTACGTATTATTAGTTTGTAATAAATAAAACGATAGAATATTAGGAAAATGGTAGAGCACAAATAAAAGTAGAAACACTAACACATATTTACACACACTTTGATATTTCATTGCTATTATAGCATCTTCCTCAGGTAGTAGTAGTAGTAGTTAGACTAAACAGGATATTCCTCAGGTAGTAGTAGTAGTAGTTAGACTAAACAGGATATTGTCTTATTCTAATTACTACTACTTCTTGAGGAAGATGCTATAATAGCAATGAAATATCAAAGTGTGTGTAAATATGTGTTAGTGTTTCTACTTTTATTTGTGCTCTTACATTTTCCTAATATTCTATCGTTTTATTTATTACAAATGGTTTTTGCTCAATGCACTTTACTTCATCCATAGTATTATTAGCTTGGTGTTTCCTAACTATTTAAATTGTTAAATTTAAGCAGCTATTTTGTTTTTAAAGGATAAAATGGAAATGTGATTATATACAGTCTGTATAAGAGCTCCCCAAAAATTATTGGACATGTGAGTGATCATTGCAGCACTACATACACGAGGCTCATACTTGTAAAATGTAAGCACCTTTTTTTCCTTATAACAGAAAAGTTAAACCATTTTAACCCTGCATCAGCATCAACCAAGAATGACAAAATTGGTAGAGTATATCAAAAATGTATGGCGTCTTCATTATCAGGTACTTACTGTTTCCAGCCTGTGACCAGGTCAGCTTCGTAAAATGCCTCCGTCTTCCTCTCTACCATTCTTTCTCCTTTTCTTGCTCCAATTCTTCTCCTCTCATTCGCACACTTGCAATTACCCCTTCTATCCATCTCTTTAAAGGTATACCTTGCAATATTTTTCCTCCATATTTTAGCTTCGCCATTCTCCATGGAATTATTTCCCTTTCCATCCCAGCTTCCTCTATTATCTCATGTAACACCTGTACCCCAACTCGTACCCAGACAACTTCATTTCTAATGTATGTTGTCTCTATTTAAATATTTATTAGAAGGCAAATTTGTTTTTTAAAACCTTCCCATTCAAACAAAATAATCATCCAAGTTCCTATGTTTGAATGCCTCTCTGGCAACACTGCACGACCTCTTGTTCCCAGGATGTCTAATGATGACATACCTTTTCTACCCCATGCATGGTATTTGCTAAGGGAGATGAAGCTTTTTACTAACCCAACCCAGCATGAATACCACCAGGAAGTTTCATGCTATAGGGTTATTTTTAAAAGCTTGCTTGAATTTCCAGGTGATGATTTGCAAAATACAAGGTAGAAGAGTGTGATACAATGTAGACTATTATTATTTTTAAATACAATTCATCCTCTTTGGTGAAGAGTAGTGTGACAGATTTTTTTCTGTAATTCAATTCCCACTATACCCACAATGGTGTTTACATGATCTAAGGCAGTGGTATTCAACCTTTATTATGCATAGATATTTTAGGCAGTATATACAATTCATAATAAATATGTATACACTTATATATTACTTGTTTATAACTTACTATTCAATACATTATTGGTGACCTGGGGGTCTAGAGTTAAGGTGTCAGACTTCTGTGCTGGCGGCCGGGGTTCAATCCTCGGTCCCGGCAAAGATTTATCTGATTACCAAACCCTTCCTTCACCTCTGACAAGACATCTTGTGAATGTGGGGAATGCCAGGCCTCCACCGTGGTTCGGATTCCACGTTAAACTGTAGGTCCTTCATTTCATCTCACAATCACCCTACCATTACACATTAGCGTAAGTGTGTATAACCCGAACGGGTAGTAAGATGCGGTGCTAATAATAATAATAATACATTATTTTTAAGGCTAGGACTACAAATAATTTAAATCCCTCGAATCATCAAGGATATTCAAGATTCAAAGATTCGAGAAAATTTCAGAGTTGAGACTCAAATCCTTTAAACAATTTTTTTTTCAATGTTTAAGTGAGTTTTGTTTTAGAGCTCTAATACCGTTTATAGGTGGTTCAAAACCAGTTATAACTATAGGATGAACTCTCCAGACCAGTAATTTAACATTTAACTGAATGTCTTAATCTTAAATATATATTTGCTTTCCAATCCCTCAGGGTTAAAGCTAAGTTTTTTGGTACTCTATGCGAAATATAAGGCCGCCTCTTTATTGAAATCCCTCAATAAAGTAGCTTGGTTTTTTGCACTTGATTCACAGCGTAAATCTCCCTCGGCACAACATATAATACGCCTTATATCATTGATGAAATGTACATGAAGTTACTACAGAGAACAGTTCAATCCTTCCCTATACTGTCTAGCTCTTTTGAGAGGATAAATTCCATCTTTGTAGTCACAGTAGATCTCCAATTCATAGAAATATTTGTAATAAAGCTTGGCTAGATAAACATACTTAATTTGGAACTAAGAAATCTTCTTATGACTTTGATGATCCAACTAATTTATTTAAAATCTTAGCAATGCAAAGGAAGAAAAAAAAAAGTTTCTTTAGTGTTTGCTACTGTGAAAACGATCTGATATACAAATATAAACTTTATCTTAGGCACCAAAAAAGTTAATAAAAATGTTTGTTTTCTTAATTTTGCTGCCTCTTTGACCTTTTTTTATCTTGGGCTGCAGCACCACTCGTTCCTGAAATCCCTACCCCTTGGATTAAATCGTTAATAACCTGATGTTGGACATGCTAATACAATAAATTAATATAATCCCACCGTCTAAGAACCCATTGGCCTGTCACTATACACTTAAAAATAAATCCAGATATTGTTAATCAAATATGTTCTATCACTCAATATCAGCTATCATTCAAGTGTCACTACTGCACAGAATAAATATTAGTCTTTAGTTTCCACAAATAAGACTGTAATCTATTAATAATTGCCTTCTTTTGTAACTATTTTCCTTGCTTGTCAGTAGATAGTAGGATATTCATGATAGTGAACCTGATAAATATGTTTATCGATAAATTTAGCTATAGGAAATTATTTCACATTTTCATATTTTATATATGCATTGCCCTAAATATTTTTAAAGTATTTCAATCCCATCATAATTCTCACAATAGTTGTTGTATATTTGTGTCATAAGTGGATTGATTATAGATAAATTATTTTTGGGTCCTTCAAATAACATTGGATAATATCACATGTTAACTGATCGTGGAAATGGACATATGTTTTCCTTCACATAAATTATGCAAAAATAAAAATTCCTTCATAAAACACTTTTTTTTTATTGTATCAACAATTAAATAAAAAACTGAAGTAAATAAATCTTTTTTTTTGTCTTGAAAACTTGTAAGAGTCGAGAAAGTTCAAAACTCTTGAGGACAAATCAGTCTCGAACCAGTAATTTCTAAGACAATTTTTTCTTAATCTCAACTGCAGTTCTTTTGTCAATTGAACAGTTATATATCTCAAGTAAGGCTGGGCTGATGCTGATTGTCGATTCGATCATCGACCCATTATGGCACAGTAGGTTAAGCTGCCTGCTTATGTTGGCTGATATTTTGAACTCTGTTAGAAATAAGTTATGTAGTAGTCACTCACCAGTTATAAACTTGATAGCAGATAACATGGTCCATTTTTTTAAAAATCTTATTGACAGGCAAGGAATTATTTGTTAGTGGAACGGAGAGGGGTTTAAGGGGTAGTGGTTTTCTGTTTAGGGAGAGGAAAAATGTTAAAAATTACAATCTGTGGTGACTCATACTTGGTGGCTTGCAAATGAGGCAGAGTGAGTGATAAAGAGAGATATATTAAGGGTGGATTTCAAGGTCAACAATTTGTGTGCAACAGTCAAGAGAAAGACTGAAAAGGTAGATTTAAGGGGTGACTATACCAAAAGATATTCAACACAAATTAATTTAATCGACTGTCGAATAACTTTTTATCTTGATTAATTATTTCATAAATAATTACTGATAATTAAATATAATGACTTTAAAATATATATCTTGTCATTAACATTGTGGTTTGGTTTAACCATTTAAAATATAAATATTAATTGTTAACTACATTTCTTGGAAAAGGTGAAAACAAATGAATCGATTTTAAGCCTTTGGATAATTTTGTACTAGTTTTGAAATATAAATGATTAGTAGTTACTACTCACAGTTGAAAATTTTAGGGTTTTATCAAAGTTATCTAAAATAATTATCTATCTTGTACTTCCCTCTATCCCCTTTTCAAATGGCTGCCATAGAATATCTAAGTTTTGAATTATAATTATTTCTATGTTTATTAATATTTATACCAATAATTTAACCAACCGAATTTATGTATATTCAAAAATAATGTGTGTCGTTTTGCAAACTACCTTTGTAATATTGTAAAGAAAATAAACCAAATAATCACCATCAGCCTGATTGGAAAACGTACTGCTGACTGGCACAGGTCTTATTTAAGTTTTGTGTGCGTTTTTCTCATGTGTATTATTAACTGATTCTATTTTTGGCAAACTTCTGCCTTTTTATTTGTCTTGTAAAGAACATACTATCTATGGTGTCAAATATTTTTTACAGCCATGTTTGATTTTTTTTTTCTATGAATAGTAATTTTATTTTTATTTTGATCATGTAATAATGTGTCACCTGTGAAAACTTTTTGTGGGAGTTTTAGTCATGCTTTTTGTATTTAGTGATAAAAATGTTAAAACATTCTCAACCTTTTCTAAATGTCATGTAGAATTTATTTTCAGCATTCAGCACAGCAATCAAAGCATAATAAGAAGAATGTAGTGATTCATCATCCAACTTTTTAACTATCTCAATCCTTAGCGAGGGGTGACACTTTTATGAGTGGAATCTATGACTGCAGGAATGGACCTCATTCCTGCCATCTCTTATCTGTTTTTACATCCACTTTAAATAAATACAAATGCATTTTATTAAATCTAATTTATGTTATTGTTTCGTTAAGTTACTGTTAGTTGTGGCTCTGCCAAAAAGTACTGAGAGGAAAGAGGAAATATAAAAACAAAATATTCTTCAGATCTGATATCCAACATGAGTTCTCACCCAATCAGTCCACCCTATATAGCCGCTTGGCTGAGATGTGAACTTGTCATTAGTTTACACAGAATATTAATTATCTCTTATAAAATACGGTTTTTGTTCATTCAGCAAGTTTTTTTTAACATATCTACATAATCATTCAATTTAAAATGGTTTGGAAAAACTTGTAAATAACATTGTATTTTGTGAATATTCTGATGTTTCAAACCTAAGATGACTTGAAAGCTGGAGTTACTGTAAGTTAAGATTCAATATCGCATCTGCAAGCCTATTAATATATATTTTACTTTTTTAAAAGCTTTTTACACTATTTCTTGTTTTTAGTTTTACATTTCAAACCCAAATAATACTATATACCTTGACACAAGTATTATATTTTGAGTAAAGTAGGCCTATACCTATAAATAAAAAAAAACTTAGTTGACAATATTAATTGATTTAATATTTCTGTGTTAATACTTTCCTCATGAATCAGGATACTGTAAAATATTACTCTTGGAAAAAAACTTGGGGGTTTTCAATAATATACATTATTATCTTGTCAAGTATTTATGAAAATTAGTAGCTGCATTAAAAATAAATATAAATTAGTTTGTTCAGTTCTTTATGTATGAAGATGTATCTACATAATATTTTATTGTCTCCTAATAAACCATCTCATAATGCTGCATACATTTGAACAAACACAAGTCTTTCATTGAATGCGCAGCACATCAGAGTTAAAACCGTTATACGTTGCCCAAAGGCTCAAAGTGAAGCTCTTCACCACCGTTTGTGAAATTGGTATCATTAAGGAAATACCAACGGAACAGTGCACAATACAATCTGGAAACCTGCAAAAATAACGTGACTCAACACAGTTGGGAAATTTGGGAGTATCAGGAATTGTCAACATTAATCTATATACTTGTGCAGGGATCATTTAACTACCTATAGCAGATATTTTATAAATGAATTTTATATACACGTATAGTGTGATTGATATATTGTCACCCAAGAATGCAAGTGTTCTATGTCCAATTTTCTACTTTTGTGTAAAAGAGTATTGAAGTTTGACCTTGTGTATAAAACCAATGTTACTAGATGACAACTCTAGTTTGTATCTTCTTAATTAATTATATAGTAGTCTCAATTTCACCGCAGGTGAATCATATGCATTCTAAATAAACGTAAACACCAAATCTCTCAAATTTAACATTTTGGAGATAGAACACTTGCATTCTCGGGTGACGATATATATCAATCACACTATATGTGTGTCTGTATATATATATATATATCCGTTTGGATTATACACTTGTAAAGCCTGATAAAAATGTAGTTGTAATTGCATAGGGATTATTCCCGTGAGCAATGGTTTTACTCTTTGAGCTATTTGGGAGTAGTGGGGGAAATCAAGAGTCACTTCTCATACTGTCATTTTTTTTTTATACTTTGTAGCTTAGAACAGTTTTGGATCTGGCTAATTCAACATTGGTTAGTTCAAAAAATCGAATCATTCAAACCCACCATGGATCCCTGTGATATTCTTAAATAAATAATTGGTAAGAAAATAACGTTTAATATGAATCTTACAAGAAAATATTTAGATAATTCAAAGCGTACCCTTTGTTAATTTTTTAGAGTTTGTACTTATTTCAGATTTTATTTAACAATCTTTATTTGATTACATCATATGCCAAGAATGTCCTCCAAAGTTAAAAGTTATTGACGAATAAAGCGGGTAAGTCTACACCGGTGGTGAGCGGGTTTCCTAGACTAGGGGCTGTGTTGACCCGGCTTTCATCACTTCTATGTGTCAATGTAATCATGTGATGTCCTGATTGAGTTAAGTTTGTAATTTTCATATGTTAATTTTCCCAAGTTTTTATTTTTGTCTTAAAATATTGTTGTTTTTTCATATGTATGTGTGCCTTATATAACATATATAAAATGTGTGTGTTGTATGTAGCATATTTTGAGGTTATTTACTTATTGCGAACCAGCTGCTAGATGCTCATAAAAATGGTTAATTGGAACTTATGATATTTAATTAATTTTTTTTTTAGATATTCCTTGGACTTTGATTTAAAAGAGTTTTACTATAGTACATTTTATAACATTTGGGGGAAGTTGGCTGTTGGAAGAACTATTTTTTTAGCACCGTGTATTACTTGTTAGACCTTAGGAAGGTTGAATTTAGAGGACATGTACCCTTATTTGCATGGAGGATGAGTGAAAATCATTTTTAAAAAAACAGTACACCTGACAGTGATTTTAACCTCGATCTCTCCGTCATCAGCAGTCTAGTTTTTTGCAAGAGTGATACCTTAGACCAGTGGTTCCCAAACTTTTTTGCTCGCGGATCCCTTTTGACTTTTTAAGATATCCACATACCCCTGCTTGTATAAAATGTGTCTGGATGATGGCTACCCAAAATTCAAAAAGTATATTAAAATATATTATTTTTCCAGAGTGACACAAAAATTATACATGCAAGAGTATACTAAGTAAACATTCAATCTTAATTTATAGGGTACTAGTATGAAGAATGGTGTTGTTTCGTCTCACAAAGTCCTTTAAAGTTGGGAGAAATTATAGACAGCTTAACTCTCATGTCGGGTGCAATGTCCAGTCTGCAACGATATTTAGATTTTTTGGATGCTTACCTTGAAAATCCCGCTTCGCACAGATAAGTTGTTGGAAACAGAAGAAGTTCAAGTACTGCACATTTAGACTCTTGAAGAAAACTGCACCAGAATTCAACCAAAGGAACCAGTATCAGTATCTATCAAACACTTGTAATTTTGAACAGGCATTGCATCCGGTTTCTCTGAAGCACAATATGGATTTTGTACCCAGTCATCATCATCTGTAGAAGATGAAAAGTATTTCTTAAACGCTTGTTGCAAACCATTTAAATGTTGGACGATGATACTATGAATAGTTTATTCAAGGCTAGATTTTGTTTCTATCAAGAAGTCATTCAAAGTTTGAAAGCATTCATAATATCTTTTTTCAACACATCTCTTCCAAAATGCAAGCTTATGATCAAAATATGCTATTCTGACCTTTGTTGTAAATACAGACATTCTTTTCTTGATATGACATATTTGGTTCATTAATTCTTATAAAAATGTCCGCTAAGTAAGCCAATTTCTGAATCCAAGAGGTATTCACCAAACAGGGGGAAAGCTTAAATGGGTGATCAATAAAAAAAATTTCAGGATGAAGTTCAGATCTCTAACAAGAACCTTTCCCCTAGACAGCCATCTTATTTCTGTGTGAAGTAGCCGCATTGTGTGTCCACTTCTTATTTCTTCGCAAACTAATTTAAACATTCTGGCATTAAATGGCCTTGATTTAATGTGGTTCACTATTTTTACAGCATCATCCAAAACAGTTTTTAGGTTTCTTTCGGTTGTTTTGGTGACAAGCGCTTGTTGATGGAGCACACAGTGACTATTCGAACAAGATGGCGCCAACTCTTTGATACATGCGATAACCCCTGTCGTTTTACCTGTCATTGTTCTGGTTCCATCATTGCACACATCAACCAACTTTTCCCAACTTATATCGTGTTCTCTCATGTAACTATTAATTACTCCATAAAAATTTATTCTCCAGTCGTACAACTTTCAAGATATTTACAGAGCAACAAATTCTTCTCAATTTTGTTTTGAAACAAGTGACACACAATTACAAGTAATAGTGCTAGCCCTGACACGTCTGTTGATTCGTCAAGTTGCAACAAAAAAGCAAAACTATATTTAAGTTGCAACACCAATTCTTTTTCTTTATCTGTTGAGAGATCTTGAATGCGACGTTTAACAGTATTATTAGTTAGTTGAATTGTTTAAAGTTTATTTTTTGACTGCCCATCAAGCACACAAGCTATCATTTCAATCGCACAATGCTTAATTAGGGTTTCAGAGATTGTATGGTCTTCTGCAAATGCAATACAGTAACTCACTCTGTTGGAGGCCTCGGTAGCGCTTTCATTGTCAGTTTTTGAACTTTTCACCATAACACTGACAATTTGTTAATGCCCCAAGTTTAGGCTTGAAAAACTAACATCTTTGTCCTTATATTCAGGGTGATTAGTATCACGATGTTTACGAAGTTTGGCAGGTAACATAAAACTGTTTGATAACATTTTGTTGCACAAGACACATGGTGCATCAGAGGCAATTTTATCACATGTATATGTAAAACCCAGAGACAAATAGGAATCATTGTATTTCCGTTATTTACTACTTTCAACAGTTAGCTGTCATTTATAGATGGAAACTTGAAACATTAAGATTCACTTACAACATCGGTTACACTGGTACTTGCTGGAGTAGTACTTGATTGCTTACTTATGTTACCTCTTTTTAGCCATTGATCCATTATTGATATTAAAAAAATAGTATAAATGTTACTTCATGTTATTTCACTCACTTTATTGTATCTACGACTAAATATACGAGAGTAGCTCCCATTAACAGTTGTTAAGAATTTTTATCCACATTGGCATGAAGACATACAAAAGAATTGATTAACCCTAATTAATATATAAATAGCACAAGCACACGGTACCTAACAAATGCTGCGAGTACAATGTTGAGCACGAGGGAGGAAGAGCATGTCACTAAACTGTGATTTGTATTTATACACGTTTGAAATCACACTTGACTAAAGTTAGTGGAATAACTGCCAGTCCTGATAGCAGGTGTCCAGTAGAGGGCTGCTAGTTCTGAAAAATATAGATCTATGCAAAAGAAAATAGGGGAAAATGATTGAGGGAAATAACAATTTCACTTCAACTACGATTCAGCAAAAAAAATGCTTAACATGTAAACTGAGGTGGCTCAATCGGACAGTAAAGATATATTCAACAGGGGGGTCTATTAGCTAGATATTCTAAGTTATATGAACTAAACTTATAGTAAATTAAATAAGTTTCGTGATTATTTCTATTAAAATAATATTGCTTTAAATATATATATATATATATATATATCAAAGTATTCATTACAGAAATTAATTCGAAGATCCCTGGGCATTGTTCGTGGATCCCATGGGATCTGCGGAGCACAGTTTGGGAACCACTTCCTTAGACCATGCGGCCACTAGAGTGGGTTGAAGGGCTGGTTTTGTAATCGCCTTCCTTACCCTCCTTGTTGCCCAACATAGTGGGAAGAGCACTCTTACTTTGATTGCCTGTAGGTAATATTACATTTGGAGTTGAGTGTGGGGATTTCTTCCTCGTGCATTTTTTTACACAAACTTTTGCTGAACGAATGGTTGGATTATTATTTTTGAATAATAATTATTTGAATTGTGTCTCCTTTCTGTAATCCTGTGTTCTTATTTGTATTTTTAAAAGCATGCACATTGATCCCAGATGGTTCGAATTTTAGCTTTGCATGATCAGTTGAATACCGAAGAAGATTGAACAAACCTTTTATAGCTTTAGAGATTTATATTTAATTTTCTCACTACACAATGTAATGTCAATCTATTTGCGTTCACACTTGAAGATCACCTTCTGTTTTAAGTTATTGCATAAGTAGTTAGTTCCAGGTTTCAGGGCTAGACGTCTAGGTACCCTCTTGAGTGTGTATGTAGGCCTAGATGTCAAACTTGTATAGTCTTTTTTTACCTGGAATGTAGAATAGATGTACTTTTCCCTAAATGGTTTTCCACTCTCTCTACATATAATATTGATACCTTTACTCTAAAATCCTAGCTTCCTCAACCCTAAACCATTAGTGGAAATATGCGGATATCTTGGATGAGTAGTAAGACGCTATTTAAAAAAAGGTTTTGTTTACTGAGTCGACTAGTTGCTTTTAGATAAATTTGTGTTTAAAAGTGCATCCCACTTTCCAAACAAAGAAATAATCATACAACTGCAAAAATAGTTTGTTATAATTGATTGAGGAGGTTAAACTGTTACTAAAGTTTAAATAATCATATCACCTCCACTTCTCGCTTGCATTTTACACTCTGGCACGGTTTGTAGTGGTTTTATTGTGTTTTGCAGGCGTTCCCTTTGATCTCTGTTCTTGGTAATCAATTGAAAGATGCTCTTAGCAGAATTCGAGAAGCCACCAAAGCTCTCATTGACTCTTCAATAGCATTCACAAGAATAAAGGTGTTTGTTTTATTTACTATGATGATATTTTAACATTGTCATTGTGATACATGTTCATGTTAGCCAACTCTTTGACTTAACATCTCATTTCACAACAACAATGTACTAAGGTGTGTGCATTGGGAAATTTGCATCAGAGAATTCAAATTTTACAGTCCTCAAATTTGAAAATTAATATTAGTGTAATGGATAGTTAAAACCAATTAGCAAAAACAAATAAGGGTGTTGGTGACAAATAATGAAATTAAAGAATCGAAATGTTTTAAATTAGAACAGTAATATTGATCATTTTTATCTCTCAATTAAATTAAAACCAACAACACAATCCACTTGTTAATATAATATAGAAACCGATGTCTAAGGCAGAACAGGGATTTTGATCATCAGTCCCCGATTTGATGATATGTCATCTCTTTATATGCTCGTAGGTATATACGCTCTATTCATGATCCTCTAGTTGTAGAAATTTGTATTTTACAGGTCATATTTTGGTTATTTTTTGTGATTTTAGGTTATATATTCTTGGTTTGCTTCCTTTTTAAAGTCATTTTTAGGCATTTATAGACATCTTTGAATCAATTTTAGGCATGTTTGAAGATTTTTAAGGCAATCATGTTGAAAAAGTATATTTTTAAATACTATCGATCCTATTCAAGGTAGAATGGAAGGGACGCGAGAAAAGCCATTGTTTTTGTAGTTTTTATGGCAACATATTTTTTTGGACAAAATAAATAAAATATCGCTTCGGTACAAACATAGAATTTAATTTTCTTCACTTGGTGACCTCAACATTTTTTGAATATCTTTCAAGGGTGTCCTGGAATTTAATGACAACTTTTTTCCTTCATTTAAAAAGTTTGTTAGATAATTCCACCATGCTCACGACATATATTCAACAACTGTTGATATCACCATGTGAAAAAACTAAACTGTATGTTTGTACTGAATGAATCAGTATTTTATTTATTTTGGTAAAAAAAATGTTTTTCGATGAAAACTGCAAAAACCTTGTATTCTAACAACCTTGCATAGTGACAAAGTTGTATCTGTCACCATGGAAAACTACTTTATTTTCTTCTATAAATGAGGATAAAAAGTTAAAGAAAATCCTAAATTTAATGTCCACTAAATTTATCAACAGCATCCTGCTATGATAAAAATCTATTGGGTGCATCCCTCCATGCCTACATACTACTCTAAAAATAGGTAACTGTACAGTCATGCTCACAAAGTCTAAAATAAAATAGGTAAAAGCAAAAGCTATGATAAAAAAAAGTAAGTATAGTGCTTGATCATATTTTCAAAAGCGGGATTTATATTACTTTATGCATTAAAAATATTTATTGCTTAGGTGTTCATAATATATAAGACATGATAAGATTTAAAGCAATTCAGAAAGTTTCATAAAGGTTTATATCTGGTTTTTACACAAATAATTCCACTATTAAATTCAATTTGGAAATGTGTATGTAGAATTCCTTATACATTAAATGTAAATTAAACAAATTTATAGTGATAACTGATGCTTTTATTCATAATCATCATCATCATCATCAACAACTGTTTCCAGCCTGTGGCCGGGTCAGTTTAGTAAAATGCCGTCATCCTCCTCTATTCTTACACCATTCTTTCTCCTTTAATCGCTTCCATCCTTCTCCTCTCACTTGCACACTTTATGTTATCTGATCCTCCCATCTTTTTTCTTAATCTATTTCCTATATTACAGGATTTAACAAATATACTGGCGTAGATTTGGTTTGTTGGCTTCATTGACACTACAGTAGACACTCATTCAAACAATGTACAGTATTCCTAAATCATGCCGGGTATGCAATTGGTGGTGGATAGCTTTAATTATACGCTAACCTTACATCACCATTGTGTACAGTATTATTGTGGTGTGTCCAAATAATCATTAAATCTGTCACATTCATATGAATGTATAGCTTTTAAATGTTCGTCTTGTCAGGTTCCTGCTACCCTCGGCCTTCCTTGTGAACTAGGCAAGTGTACACCATCATAGTAGCTATGGTGGCTTGTTTTGTAGAGTAGAAGAGTCGGGGGTTCTGTAAATATATGTTTAGGACACGTGGAAGTCAACCTTGGTGGTATTGGGGTTAGGTGCTTGCCTCAGGACTTAATGTCCTTGGGTTTAACCCCAACTGAAGTCGACAAATTTTTCTTGAACGATAAAAACCTGTTGCACAACTTCCTTTGGAGTGCAAATAAAGCTATCAGTTCCATGTCAATTGTGGTATGTTAAAAAAACCTGGATGCTATGGGAAAATACCTTTCCAGGCAAAATTGGTAGGCTTTTTCGCTCTCTCTCATAGAAATTCTTTTGTGCTGATATAATCTTTCGGTTCAGAAAGTGCATGTTAAACATCTCAAATAAAGAAATAACACATGAAAATTTAATTAAATGCACTGCCATAAAGAGTGGGTGAGAAGAGACTTCATTTTGGATGCGATTCTTTGGTACAAAGCAAACTGGATAAGACACATTCTTAGGAGGAACTGTCTTCTGTACAACGTCATAGATGGGAAGGTTAAGGGAAGGAGTCGCTTAGGAAGAAGGAGGATTCAAATATTGGATGACTCGAAGGAAATAAGATATCTCTGGGAGCTGAAGGAAGAGACAGTGGACAGGGTGCATTGGCGGTCTAAGTTCAGTGACATAATTGACCTTACTTAAGACAGAACACCTAATAAATAGTAATAATTTAGTTTAAAAAAAAGTCACACAAATCGAAACACAATATTAATTCATATCTTAATCTTTTGGTCTTTATCAAACACAACCACATATCTAAACTATCTTAAAATCGGTTAAAAACAATTTTATCCAGTGGTCAGAGTTCTTGGTTCGATCCCAGGCGCTTACAGAGTTTTCTTTGAAGCAGTAGGTCTGGAACGGGGTAAACTCAGTCTCGCGAGGTCATATGAGGAGTGACATGGATTAAAAGTGGCAGGCTCTGGTCTAGATAACTGAGATTAATGGCCAGAGGGCTTGTTATGCTGACCATATGACACCCTCTATCTGCAGAAGTTGGCACTATATTTGCCAACAAATGGCGGCCGCTCGGTTGGTATTAGCTTGATTATGGGCTGGTGCCATGGAGTAGTTAACAGTTACTAGTGTATTGATCCATTGTCCTTAATCTATTGCCAACTGTTGGGGTTTACTGTATATCTATCCAAACAAAACTCTATATATGCATGCATGCATGCTGTCTTTTCAATGTACAGGGGTTGGCTAGGAACAATCTTCTATTGAGATCTGATAACAATCTTGATTTTTATATCCACTCTATAATTTATTAAATGTTACACTCATTTGGAAATGCTCGCAATCCTTTGATGGTTGATGGTTCAAAGCTTTGGCTGTGGGTAGAGATCAACATATTTCACAATTATGGTTTGTGACCAGAAGTTTTTTTTAAATCATTGCATCTTACAACCTTTTCAGGTTATACACATGTGCTTCTTAAGTGCTTTTAGAATTGATTATCCTGAACTAGAATGCCATGGGAGTTAAAGGCTGGTTAAAGTGAATCATTGAGAGGAACTGAGAAGGGTTTGTGTATCAGTGAAACTAGTTAGGATTTTATATCTACTTTTGGAAGACTGTTTATTCTGTTGACTACACTATTTTTACCGACTTCAAGATAGTGTAGCCCACATTGGTAAGCATGGGGCTAGGGTCTCATCTTTGTTTAGTCTGGCATGTCAGGGTTAGTATTCTGTTATTTTTTCTAAATTGTTTTCTACTCCCTTCCTTGAAAATGTGGGTACACCTACTCTAAATTTGACTCTTCTCATATCTTCCCTATTAATGTAAAATTGCCGATATCCTTGACTGGTAGGAAGATTCGATTTAAAAAAAAAGTTCTCAATTTTTTAGGCTTCTGATTTAGTTCCTTTTTATATGTGATAAAGGCTAAAGATATTAAATGTAAATTAAGTGTTTATGAGACTTTCTCCTAAAGAGGATGGCAGAAAGGATCAAGATGTCTCCATATATATACTGCATTGGATTTTTCTCCTCCAGTCCTAAGTATCAGAAGGCTTTCTTCAATTACTTGCACCATCAGTTAAATTTTCCTTATTTTTATTAATACCCGTGTTTTAAATATCAAATCTTATAGCTTAATCAGTAGTACTTGTTCAGAAATGTAGTGCTAAACATTATGCTGTACAATAGTAAAACCATGCAACTATAATTTTAAATCCCAAAGTTATTTTTCTATGCTAACATTTTATGACTAATCGAACTGACACTAGTATATCCCATGCATAGTAAAATATAATGTTTTAACTAACCCAACAAATACTGCAAAGCCACTGCAGCACATATCTATGTTAATTCTTTAGATCATTAGTGGTTAGTGTATTGAAATTTCAATCTATTTATAATATTCAATAAAACATTTATTTGTTCAAATGTATCCAATATTGTGAGACCATTTGTCTAGAAATAGCAAAATAACTTAGTAAGACATAATTATAATTCATACTGGACAAAACTACTTATTTTATACTTGTTAAAACATGTTTTGTTTCTATGTAATTGTCAAATTACTTAATTTAAGTTGTAACCAACATAATATTTCCTCTACAAGATCATATTTATTTGTCTCATATGTTTGTTGTATTAATATCTTAATGTAAAAACAAGATATAAAATTTTAGGTTGCTGTGCGGTAAATACTTTTAGATTTTTTTAGTTCCAAACTGATGTATCCAAAATGTTTTGAAAACTACTCCTTTTTAGACCTACTATACATATTTTAGTTGATCACTTAGTCATAATGAACCGTGTAAAATTAGTCAGATATACCGTTCTTACATTATGTCACATTTTACAGGCGTTTCCATTTGTTTCCTTGCTCAACTCTCAAATAAGGCTCTCCTTCAGCAATTTGAGTATTGGTGTGTCTACAATTTTTGATTCCTTCATTACTTTTGGCAGAGTAAAGGTGCATGGAATATATACTTTACTTGATTATTAACATAAGGCATATGTGTTATGTTTGGCGGTTTTTGTTTTATGTGGGCAGAAGTGTTTTACGTTGTCGTGATCTTAATCATCCACACTCGTGGCTCTGTAGTCTAAAGCGTTAGACCTGCAATGTTTGGGTTATCAGTTATAGGGAGGTCAAGATACGCTGAGGATGGTTTTACACGTATGTCATCACTGTAATTTTCCCACTCCTCTCGCACAATAATACGAGTGCACTTCCTCTAAACTACCCTCCACCCTGCCCTTGGTGTCAAATTTTATAGTAATAATAATAATAATAGTATAATAATAATAATAATAGTATAATAATAATAATAAAATAATAATAATAGTCATAATGATAATAATAAGGTTGCTGTAATAGTGTAAATAAATTAGATCCCCAATTTATTTAGTTTTATTGGATACTGTATTTCAAACACAACCATCACTATATTAATCAAAAAATTTACTAAAACCCTAGAGTTTTATTTTTGAATTCAAATAAAACTATAAAGTAAAAATTGTCAGAAGGATCACATTTCACTAGAGACATTGTTTACCAGGAAAGTTCTAATAAAATGTTATAAAGTTATTATGATTGAGACACTATTAAATCAATAATTAATTGCAAACAATTTAAAGTTAGGAGATCACACAATATAATGGTTAATCTTTTTTACCATTCTATTCCTTAAGTGTAAAAAAAACATGATTGTGGATGGGTATTATCTCTATGTACATGATTTCTTCTTTACTTTTGAACTTGTTTACTAATTTTAACCAATTTTATCACACACACATTCCTCAGCGGTGAAATATAATGGGGTTTGTATATTTTTTGAACCCAGTAACCCGCTAATTATGCCAAGGTTTTTTAAAAATAAAAATGTTTAATCTCGTTTAGAGCTTAAAATATATCAAAGCATTGGGCTACATTTTTCACTACTATGGTTGCTATACCATGGCAACCTATGCTGGGATCACTATCAACTTAACCTCCATGTAACTTAATATAAGTTGTCCAGGGTAGAACATTTAAATTACATTTTGCTTAGTGTAGTTAACCATGTGCTCCCACCAGCCAATAATGTTGTGAGCAGCGTCAATATGGTTATTTAGTACTTCATTTATTTGGTAATTGTGATATAGTTGTTTGATCGCTTCTCACAAACACTAAAATGTCATAGTCTCTTCATAAACGTTATTTTGCAGTTAGGGTCTATTATTTGTACTTTTAGCCTAATCAGCCATAACTGTTGTCTTCACAGTTCTACATCGTTGTTTTTCTTTTTCTAGAGGTTTTATATTACTTTATGTGAATCCTGATTACATACTATGTTGATTTATGTTATGTGAACATAAAGCTGAACGTGATGATCATGGCATAAAAGTCGAAATAAAAAACCTAATTTAATAACAAAATATGTATAGTTTGCACTTGCTGAACTCATTCAGTAATAAATTTATACTTAATAAAATTCACACTACACCATTTTCTATATGTGTTTTTAATTGGAAAAATATTTTTCTTTGAAAACACTGATTGAGGACATTTCTTTAGACAAATTTATATTCCATTTGTCTTCCATCTTGTGGGACCTTAATTCAATACTCAGCCTTGGCTAACATTTTTACTTGGTGCTAAAGTTCTAAACTGTGGCCGGCAATGCAGCTGGGAAAGAATACCAACACCTTCATTTTATATCCGTTTCAAACAATCGCCTCATTTGTTGTTTATACAATGCTTTATTTTGCTGTATGAATGAAATGTTTTCCTTGCAGTAGTGGTGTTGAACGAGTAGCTCCAGGATGGGCTGTGTTGTCACAGCTCTAACAGCTCAAGGAATAAAGTTGTTGCCTGTGTGGTGGTCGCACTGTAAAAAGCTTGGCATGTGGGTAACTAACTGTTTGAATGCTTACTCGTTCCTGAATGTTTGGTGTTTGGATTTGTATAATATAAGGTTACAATACATGTCAGTTACATATGATAAAAATATTTTAATTTTACTAGAATTGGGTCTAATTATATTTTTCTCGAATTCAAATCTATATTTTTTCTTACTAATCATGAATCAAAACTAAATTTTTTGACTCTTAAAAAGTGTAAAATTTGAGTAAAAATGCAACTAAATTGAAACTTTGTTTTGTAAATGAGAACTGCGCACAGAACAAATTTCTTGATAAATCTTTGATGAAATTGAATATATATTTCTAAGTATTTTTCATTGGTTTAAATTAGGAGGGATAGCCAGCACACTTACCTTGGTGATACTGGAGTAGAAATTGTTTAGATATAACACTAAAAAACACATACACACATTGTTAAGTACAAGCTTTCACTGTCACAGACAGCTTCATCAGGTAGCTTCATCAGGTCAGGAGAGTAGAGTCTACTCCAGTATCACCAAGGTAAGTGTGCTGGCTATCCCTCCTAATTTAAACCATAAGTATTTTTCAATATTCTTTTATATTATAAATAAAAAATAAAACTTTTTGAAGAGATTAATTATTTTTCTTACAATTTTCTACATATTTTATGATCTATTTTATTTCATTTCTTTTATCAATCACAAACTTTTTTTTCTTTAACTATACAACTTTATAAAATTGAGTCTACTGAGTTCATAAAATTCTGATAATATATTGAAGTATTCAGACTTGAATTCAACTTTTTTTTTTATGAATCTCTCAAATACATTAAGACTCGATAATCCCATCTTTCTATTAAATATAAAAGCTAAACCATTTTTCATAGACTGTCATGGAAGCTAGGAAATAGTAGGTGAGTACACACAAATATAAATTTTATTTAATAGATTTAGTTACTTTATTTTTAAAATATCTAGGATTAAAAACAAAATCTAAAAAATAAACACATTAATTTGTACATTTTTTATTTACTGAACTCAAATGTTTTTCAATTTTAAAAAATATGCTAAAATCATTGTGGTTTTTTTGGGTGCCTGACACAATTAAACATTTATTATCACCTGGATATGCACTCATAGTGAGCTTCAAATCACTCATAATGCACCTGTTTTCATTTCACATGGTAAATATTAAATTTCAATGATACAGGATTATAACCATTGAATTTTTTAACATCTAGAGGGACAACACTTTTTTATATAACTTCTCTAAAATATTGTCTGACTAATAACAATGAAACAAGCTAGTAATATTCCCTATTTTATTAATCATGAAATAAAACATTAATAGTTGTTGAACAATATTTCCTATTTTTGGATTTGAAACTGTAATGTCACAAAACATATTATTAAATTTGGTCTTTGTGATAGCTTATATTTTACATTTTGAAGTCCAACACCTGAGGTCTGTCAGTAGCGTGTCTCTATTAAATTAAGGGTTTTGGGTTCAATTCCCGGAAAGACTGATAAATCTATCATCGCTGAAATTGGGTCTGTCCTTTCACATTGATGGATTAGTGGCCAAGAGGACCTGGTGTTTTTCTAGAATTAAGTTAGTTTGTAAGCAAATAGTTTAAATTGGTTTCTCTTGTGGACCCTGAAAGAATGCAAACATGTTTGTACACACATGTTTTTTGAACAGTGTTGCTCTATGTATAGGGTTTGTTACTGCTTGATGAAGGGAACATGAGTGTGATTCGTCCTATTGACAAGCAGCAGGCTGTGTGTATCAGCAAAGGCACCTTCGCTTGGGATGCTGGTTCTTCTGTCAAAAACAGGTAAGGAGTGACGTTGACAGCTAGCAAAAGCTACCAGATATTCCTCATATATTCATTCACCAAACTATATGGTCTACTACATGTTAAGTTTGGTCACTTTTGGCAGTCAAAACTTTCATAACAAACAATCTGTTTCTACATTTTTACAATTTTCAGTTTATTGAAACACAAAACTTATGAAAGTAAGTGTTTGGATATATTTTTTTTTTTGTGGAAGTGGTGTCTGTGCTTTATTTACAAACTGGAGCTTTTAAAGCGCTGCATTCTCTTCACTAATTAAGATGGTCAACCAGACAAAATGAAGGCCATTTATGACATCATAAAAATGTTTGGTTATGTTTATTTGTACCTGTTTACAAAATAAAAACGTTTTATTCTGAAACTAGTATTTTGTATGGCTCATTTTTTAAGTTATAAACACACAGTCAGTTATTAGAATATACAAGTGTGAATCTAATACTTATATTAAAACAAATTTCATACATTATATTATCTCTTCTTGCCAAAACAACTAAACAAAAAACATGAGAATTTTATTAATATCTTTTTTGCGAACTCAAGTATACAGTAATCCTTATATAAGTATTATTAGAAGCACCTATTAACTCTTTAGATTGATAATATATTATTAATAAGGAAATAATCATTATTTAGATATATATTAACATTAGTCACTTTCAGCCAATAAAATCTTCTGCTAGCTTTCATGAACCACCTCTCCAGTGACGAATTGACTACACGATTGACTAACATGTGAGTGAATGAGTACATTCTACAGGATGTATGTATAAGCTAGACCACCTCCTCTTGGGCTGCTCTATTGGTAAAACAGGTACAGCATAAACAACACGAAAAGAGTTGGTTGTACATCCTGGTTAAAACATTGCGGTGCACTTTATACTCTTTCAGGTGGTCACAGTTTTAGTATTACTTTTCAGCTCACATTGGCTTGTGTAACAAGCTCATTATTTTTATACACTTGGCCAACCAGTGATATTTAATGAATTGCGACATTTTAACACCGAGTTATCTCTTCCAAAAAGTAGGTTTGCTTAAGGTGGGATGGAAGGTGATGCGAGAAAAGGCCAGTTTTTTTTTTTGCATATTTTTATGGCAAAACAATTTTTCTGCTAAAATAAATAAAATACTGCTCCATTGCAAACATAGGGTTTAATTTTCTTCACATGTTGATATCATAAGTTCCTGAATATTTGTCATGAGCGTGATGGCATCTAACAAACTTTTTAAATCAAGAGAAAAAGTTGTCATTAGATTCCAGAACATCCTTCAAATATTTTGTTTTAGGATGTACCCCTTTGCCATTAAATGAACTCATCCATTAAACCATAAGTTTATTGTATAGGTTAGTAACGGTAAAGTGAGTCTTGTGCGGCTAAGGTTGGTGTTTTGTTTCAGGGCAATGCCATTGCCTGTGAGTCAAGCTACCAAAGAAGAGCTTGAGAAGTTGAATCCTACAAGTAATGGGGAGCTTCATTACACCAACATCATTTCTGATATTGATTTTCAAGCAAGGAAGGTAGCTGCAACTCTTATTACAAATTTACTCATATCTACCTAGATTTGTTAGAAAAAGTCTCCACCCCATGCAACATTAACCTCATGTATCCTAACAATGTGTATGACATGTTTTAGCGTTAAATAATTGGTATAGTTGAACATGGCATGTCTAGATGGCATCACCAATCAATAGCTAACATTAGAATGTCGGATATTCGCTATTGACTTAACCATAGACAAGTTTTTCCCATTGAATTGCGTTTGATGTTTATGTCCAAAGGGGATTGGCGCTTGTGGTGTTGTAATGGGTTACAGGTGTTTATAGCCAAGACAATACTAAACTCCATTTTAGTAATGTTTTTTCCTTGAACAAACAAAATTGCTATGTTTCATCCAAAGATCTGAGGATTATTACCCATTTTTAATCTGTTTCATTTTGATTAAAGACTAAAAAAATTAGATCATAATGATTACTAACAAAAGTTGTGAGCTTGAAAGAAAAGACGATAAATAAAGTTTATTACCGATACATAAAACTATAAAATAAGCTTATCTTACCATAGCATTTGGAACGACTCATATTACTTGTGTTTTCCAGAATATTTTATGAGAGTTTAATATCTTTTAGTCATGTATCAAATAAAATAGAGCGCAATTTACTCTAAACCTAAGCAGCCACACGTGAGAAAATGAACTTTACGAAGTATGAATAAAAACAATACATTTTATGTTATGTTTGAATAGGTATTAATTTCAATAAATCACATTACTAAAAAATCTCTTTATTTACCATACTTTATAATTTACATATAACCATTACATGATAATTAAAAAATCCATTTACATATTTGCTTATAAAAATTCAAAATTTGTATTTGTCCTTAAGCTTGGTCAGCTTGTCTCTGTTTTTTCTTCCAGAGGTTTCTTTTAGTACTTCTCGGTGAGTTAGAAGCTAAAATTCAGTATGGAGTTTCCTGGGAATCTGAGAAGGATGTGAAAATCCTAAACCTAAAAATTTGAAAAGGGGCCAAATTCTTGGCCCAAAAAATCTACATGCTTACCTTATGGGCCAAAAAATCAAATCTTTTCAATTGTGTTGAAATTAAATTTTTGGGTGTTTCTTTTACTACTAAACACAGCCCCGTTGTAAATTTTTTCAAAATTCCAGTTGGCAGACCTTAAATCAATACATAAATAGTATCATAAAGTTAGAAGATTATTATTTTCCTTTTAATTTTCAAGAAATTGTATATCTCTGGGATCGAGGATGGAAGGGAGGGTATATAATTAGAAAAACACCTTTTGGGTAGGTAGAAAACTATATTTGCCAGGAACTTAGAAGGAACACTCCAATAAAAAATAAAGTTAAATCTTTTATCTTTATAAGTGGGGGATGGTGAAATAGTGGTGCGAAAGGGCGAGGAGTGTTTCTAAATTACCAAAACTAAAAATAAATTTCTCATCGATGTGGTGTTGGATTGAAATTTGTCTGGAAGTTGTAAGAAGGTATAAGGACCAGCCAAAACTGTATTGATAGTCTGAACATTCTTAAATTTCAAAATAAAGGACTCTAAAATGTAAAGAGGTTCCTCTCAAAATTTACAAAACTATACAAAAAAACAACTTTTTTTTTAATTAGGGTAGAAAATTTAAATATAAAGTGTCACACCTAAATAGTCAGAAGAGATTGAACATTTAAAATTTAAAATGGGGGTATGGGAAATAGTCAGAACTTGAAATTTCCAAAACTAAAATTATCAACCAACTATCGGTCAGGTAAAACAATTCAAATTCGTTGAAATGGTATAGGGACTACACCAAAAGCCCAAAATTTTAAATATCTGAAATTACAAAATGGGAGGCCTATTAAGGAAGCGGTGTAGTGGGGGATGAGAAATGATTGAAAAAACACATTTTTTTAGTGTGGTAGAAAATAGAAATTTCTTGGATAACTATAAAATTATGAAAGTTTTTTGTGTTGATAAGAGCTAGAAATTTCAAAAACTCATATAAAAAAGTTGCTTAGTGTGGTGGAAAATTAAAATACTTGCAAGCAATAAGGACGACCACCCCAAATAAACAAACATAACAAAAAACACAGCAAATTTCAAAATATGTTCCAAGAAATGGGATTTCAAAACTTTCTGTATTTTAATCTACAGTTTAACTCATTTCCCATCACCTACACCGTAAACTTTTTTTTATATTTCTAGACAAAATATTTCTTAATGAAAGATGTTTTGGGGAGGAGAGCGGGGGAGGGGGGAAATTCGACCTATTTTTGGGTTATTACAGTATCATTGTAAATAATTAATTCCCAGTTTGGTTTTTTTAATCTCTTAGGGCCATTATTTGCTCGTATTTTATTTCTCAAATTTTCGAGATTTGGGTTTTTTTTAACTTTCAAGAAGAGTTTGAGATCATTTTTTTTCTTGAATTTTTGAGATATTTTTGAGTCTCGCATGTCCCTAATAAATAATTATTTTGTATGTGTTGTGTATGTTGACAACACTTTTGTCTGACACCATAGCTCATTTGGTAATGTGTCTTCCCACATAATTAACTGTCCCGGGTTCAATTCCCTGCATGCCCAAAAACATCATTGGTGAAATTAGGTTTCCCCTTTCACAGTGATATGAATTAATGGTTAAGGGTGTATGGGTGTTGTGTCTGTTCTAATTTTAAGTTAGTTTATAAGTTTTGTACTGATATAATCAGTCGGTTTGAAAAGTGCACATTAAATAACAGTAACTAAACTATATATATATATTGAGACTGTGATGGGATTATTGCAGGGCCACCTGGTGGGTGTTTGCGGACAGGTGGGCTCTGGCAAAACGTCTTTGTTGCTAGCCGCCCTTGGCCAAATGAGGCTAGTGACGGGCCAGGTTACTCGTGACGGAACTTGTGCCTATGTGAGTCAGGAGCCGTGGGTACTCAATGCCACCCTTCGGGACAACATTCTGTTTGGGGAAAACTTTGATGCCAAGAGGTGAGAACTGGTCATCATCCAACGCACAGTCCAATTTTCATAATAATAAAAATTAATAAAATATAAACAATAAACATTATTGTGATCCACATCGGTGACAAATCACTATTATTAGTGATATTTTATACATATTTATAATGTCTGTCAAAAGTGACAGTAGCAGATCATATAATTTGATGTATGAATACGTGAAAGTAGATTTATTAATTTTTCTAGTTGTAAGATAAGTTTCTTCCTATGAAAATATTCAATGTTTTTTCCATGAGAAAGACATAAGTAATTCCATCCATCCCGCCCCCCCCCTCCCCCCCCAACCTTTAGGCCAGTAGTTCTCAACCTTTTTTCAGCTAACACCCTCTTGGTAGATCATCGAAGTCCTCCCCCCATTATTTTTTGGATGACTATAAAAATTATCTTTAAAATAAAGAAGTGAAAAAATATTTTTTTTATAACTGACAACATAATGCTACAAATAAATAAATGGTCTAACATAATTGCATTAACTTTCTCGTATTGTATATTATAGCGTCGAAGAAAATGTTCAAAAATAAGTATTCAGTAAATTACTCTTTAGTAAGTTAATAATAAAAACAAACACATCACAACAAACAACACAATCAAGTCTCTACTTTAAACCAAATTGTTCAGATGTTTTAAACAAATCTCAAATTTTCAATAATAAGTCATTTGTAAACTACCCTAAAATTATTTGTAATATGTAAAAAATAAAAACATAGTGTTCATATTTATCATAAAAAAACTATTCCCAGATATCCATTTTGAGTTCAGTTTCTAAGGTAAATTTTGAAAAATGTAATTTTTTTCTATAATTTGTTTTAAGTAAACTACCATTAAATTAATTTTATTTAAAAAATAAAGAAATACTATTCATTATCATGGAAAATAGTTCCTTGATAATACTTTTGAACAAATCAGTATATATGTTTTCAAAAATACTCAAACTTTACAAAAATCAATTTTCACTAATCGACTATAGATTTAAAAAAATAAAAACCAATAATTGGAATGATTTATTATGTGAAAAACCATAACATATACTCATTTTGAACAACATCACTAGAGACTTTTTTTAAATTTTCATATTTAAAAAAATCGTTAACTACCCTTAAACGAATCTAGCCCCAAAAAACAAGTATACAGTTTTATTTGTAATTTAAGACCTCCCCAGATTGAACTTGTTAGAGCCATTTTCAAAGTATTTCATACTTTCAAAAATCATCATTAACCTAACCTTGATCAAATTTTTACCTAAAAAACAAATATATGGTGTTTTTGGGAGATCAATCGCTCCCTAGATAACAATTAAAAAAATTCATATTAAAAAAATAAGTATTTAGTAAACCACCTTTAAACAAATATTTACCCCAAAAACCAGTATAATAGTATAGTGTTATTTGTCATGACAAACCCTCCCGAGATACCCATTTGGAACCAAATTGTTAAATTCATTTGTAAAATATTTCAAGTTTCTGAAAAATAAAGTAATCAGTAAACTACCCATAAATGACTTTATACCTAAAAAAAATTATGCTCTGTTATTTCTTATACCACACAATCATCAGATGTATATTTTAAACACAGTTTTTAGAGACATTGTCAAAATATTTTGAATTTTCAAAAACTTTTCATCAGTAAACTACCCTACAGCTATAAAACTAATGATAGAGTGCTATTGGTCATGTAAAACAAGCTTAGATGACCATTTTAACAAGGGGGGGTGAAGGGGTAACTTAGCATTTTTAACTTTAAGCCAAGTTAGAATCGAATTTGAATATAAACTTCCAATTTTTTTTAAATTAAACAAAAAGAAATATTGAGGTACTTCCTATGAAATTATATCTTAGATTTAAAAAAAATTAATCGAAATAAAATTTGCAAGAGTAAAAATAAAAAATTCCAAGTACTCAAACTTTTCAAGTTTTGAAGTCCTTAGCTGAGCTTGAGCAGCTACTAAATGTCACTCAAACTTAAATTTTTGAGTGCTTGCACAGCCTTGATTTCAAGGAAAATTGTTAGGAGACATTCTTGAAAAATCTGGATCAAAAAAATACTCCAGTAAACTACCCTTAATCTGAGGGCTTGGTTCAAAATCAAAATAGCAGAAAAACCAAAGTGAATCTGCAGGGTTTTGAAGCACAATAAAATAAGAAGAAATTATGGCTCTCAAAAACATGCTACGCACACAGTCGAACAAACACCAAACCAAAGTATAGTTTTCCTCAGAAATATTAAATGATGACTATGTATTATATTTGGATGAAGGTACAGGAAAGGTGGGTAGAAATATATTCCCCCTTTTGTGCTTTTGGTTTCCTCTTCTAGGAAGTTGAGTTGTGCTTTTTACACTAACCCCTGATGAGCTCCGATAGAATGATTTAATTTATTTAATATACCATAATCGTGGACACTGCAAAACAAAATTAAAGAACATGAAGAAATTTAAAACTTATTTAATACAAAAGTCTTGATAATTGCTGTTATATTAATGAAATATAAGTTTGTTTGTTTATTAATTTTATTTTACTAGTCATCAATATAATGGCAATTATCAAGACTTTTGTATTTCATAAGTTTCAAATTTCTTCGTGTTCTTTAATTCCTCTTTGCAGTGTTCATGATTATGGTATATTAAATAACGAAACATGTCGGAAGAATATAACTGAATAAGATAAGGCTTAGATTTTATACATCACTTTAAGATTTCATAATTTTGTAACCTAACATATTTGAATTCAAACCTTGTTTATGTTCCATTCTATATTATATTCTTCAAATCTTTGTAACAAGAACACATAATCACTTTATTTAAATTTAAAATGACAGATGTTAACTTATAAACTCTAATTTTAAAATTTTATTTACAACATAGTTGAACTTCAAACTTTGTTTTGTCCTTATTTAATGATATCCTTGTTTTGTAACACATTTTTAACATGTAATACTTGTATGTTAGACATTTTGTCAACTTATGTTTTAGTCCTGTTGATGATGTTATATTAATCTATATAAATTTTCATATTTGACAATTGGTTGTTCATTAGAAGCAAATTATAATCATACTTTTGAATTTTAATGTCACTTAATTTATCTGCCAATCTTGAAACTGTCTAATTCATTAAATCACAATTATTCTATATTTTGCTATAGTTTTTTCCAGAGCATTCTATCTAAGTCTTCACTTTAATATTAAGTATTATGTTAGAGTGGAGGAACAAAACGCCATACCCAAGATTTTTGGCACTAAACTTGTAACTACGTAAAATTCCCACCAAGACAAATATCCACAGTCTCGGGATAGCCCAAGCACAAAATGGGTGAGCTCAAAAGAATCAGGAGCTAACTGCATATTGCAGGGGGCTGGCAACTAAAAAAGAAAGAAGAAAGACCAAATATTGGAGGGTAGTTACACAATGAGGGCTCATAGATTTTAAAAACCTATCTGTAAAGTAACATTTCCTGATGTATTAACTTATCTGGGAACATAAACTTTGTTGAATGTTCTAGGTACTATGACACACTGTACTGCTGTTCTCTGACAGAGGACATAAACATGCTTCCCGGAGGGGACCAGACTGAGATAGGGGACAAGGGCATCAACTTATCAGGAGGACAGAAACAACGAGTAGCTCTGGCTCGAGCACTCTATGCCGACAGGTGAAACAAACAACTCGGGTAAAATAAGAGGCTTAATTCCATTGAAACCTGAACACGGTAATCAATCTCAGGACCTTGGATTTTGTGCACCAATTCTCTACCACTTAGCTATAATGGTTTGTCAAGTATCCAAAGTCACTTTTTATTAGTCGATTACAGTGTCAGGATGATTCTGTGAGAAGCATCCCATATAAGATATAAATTTTTTGTACATATGAATAAGTCTCCTTTACTATGGTAGTTCTCATGTTGCTATATAGAAACTGTGTTTAAACGTTAATTGATCTAGTGAAAACACATGAGGTGTGATGTGGCAAAATTTTGAAACTCTTAAAGGATCCATTTGATAGTAAACGTACAGAATCACAACAAATATGGACAAAATAATAATCAAAGGTAGTTTTCAAAAGGTTAATGCTGGGTATTATTTACATCAATCCTTTAATAAGGATTTAGACTTATTTAGAGTAAGTCATGTAACTGAATTAACTGAAATTTAAGATGGAAATTCAACTTCTGTAAGACCGAAAGTTTTTGTGAAAGTTAAATTGTCAAACTGTTTATTGTCTTGATGTCTAATTTCATGATAATATACCTTTGAACAACAATGTCATTAATAACAATAGCAACGAAGTTGAAATTTTTAGATAAAAAGGAAAATGTTAACATAATATTATGCCACAGGTGTAAATATATATATATATATATATATATATATAAAAGTCTTCTACCCTGGTAATTTCCCTGCCCTGAATGTTCTTTGTTGCTGATGTCTTCTTATAACTTGGTGAGCCATTTGTAGATGCTAGAGATGTGTGACGATGTCGAATAGTTGAATAATATAGAATGTTCCTTAAGTTGCACCAACATTTGGATATTAAAACAACAAAAAAATGGCACGGAACAATGCACAGACTTTCTTGCTCTATTGTTTAAAAATGGAGATATTTTCACAAAACTCGTAAAACATGTGAAATGAATAATATATACTAGAAAACCCAAGCATAATTTGCACTAAACTTATGTAAAACATCTTTTTGAATCCCGGTTTTAAATTTTATAGTTTTATTTTTAAAGAATGTCCTCATTTGTATGTTTGGACCAATAAAAATGATCGATTTTGGATCCACAAGAGTCAACACTTCACATTAAAACTTCGAATTACGGTTAAAATTTTAACATTTTATTAGGTGTTTCACATCTTCAGGTTATCGCATTGTTATTCAATTCCTCATTTATAAATTTTGACTATTTAGTCTAAAATGAAGGAGATAGATCATTTCTGTACAAATATTTCTCCTAAAAGGTTAAAGGAAAAATAACAAACTTTTTGAGAGATTGACTTATATTTAAATTTTAAATATTCTATAGCTTTACAGAATTATTGCGTTATAACCTAAATAGTATCTCTTTACAACTAAAGATCACAAAATTGTATTAATATATTTGCCAATATCTTAGAAAATACTGGTTTTATAAAAATATATTTCAAATAAAAGTTTTATATTTTTAATAGTACTACAATTTTCAATGATAAGTTATTTAGTATCTCAAATATTTGTGGAAATACAGAAATTTCCGCTTTTGTAAAGTACCCAAAAATTCATTTTCATATGAAAATGGAAATAGCCATTTTATTTATAATCTTAATCAACACCTAGATACGAATTTTAATCAAAATTGTTAGAGCCGATTTTGAGAAAATCAGTTTTTTCCTTTTTCACTTTTTATTAATCTACTCTTAATTTTAGGGTTAAACAGCCACACAGACAGATGGCATTGCAAAAAACACTTTTTAGGGTTTGGAGGGGGTTGTGAGACATCATCATTTGGGGTTATTTTATTTTTTTACGGTTTCAAATATTTACCCTTAGTGTTCAAAAAGTTTATATATATATATTAAAAAAAAGATTGCATTTAGCTTGAAAGTTATTGGTTTTATAAAAATATGTTTAAAATAAAAGATTTGTATTATAAACAGACCTACATATTTGCAATGATAAGTAATTTCATATCTCAAAGAGTTACTGAGAAATCTAATCAAAATCATTAGAGCTGATTTTGAGAAAATTGACATGTTCTCTTTTTTCCCCGTCAGTAAACTACCCTTAATTTTAAGTTTGGATATCCAATTCCAAAACTCCCTCGGGGTAGATACCAAGTTTTAGCACAATCGGTAAAATAGTTTAGGCTATGTTGGGGATACATACAGACGGAAATTCAAAAAACACTTTTTCGGATTCAGGGGGGGTCATGAAACGTCGAGATTCATCAAAATCTCGAATTCAATTTTTTTGAAAATCACAACACTTTCTCTACCGGTAAGATAGTGAGAAAGTAAAAAGTTGGATGTGGGGAAATAATATCATACTATATGAATCCAGCTATTAAATATAATTTTAAAAAGGTTATATTGACAACATGATTAACATATTTCATTCTTTGCTGATAAATAAAGTTACTGTAATAACATGTAATTTAATTATTTTAACTTGTTGATAAGTGAACATTAATGTGCGATGTAGATAACAGCCCAAATTTCAAAAATTGAACATAAATGTGCATTTTAACTTTAAATATGTTTATTGACAAAGCTTTGTAATTGTCGATTCAGGAATTTTAGTTTTGAATCAAAATCTAAGTTTACAAATATTTGAAGGGAATAAGTTTTCAAAACTTTGAACACTCATAGTAGATGTTATTTAATTAGTATTTGTTTCATGGCAAGTAAAGGATGAATCTCTATACTGATTTTTAAAATTTTTTTATGAATAATTTCTTTTCCAAAAATATCAAAAATGGTTGTAAGAAATTCAAGTCAATCTGCAAAATTTGGTACTTCATTATTTATATCCCGAGGAAATGTCATCACTTTTGGAAGACATTTGACTATCTGTACTGTGTGTGCAATGCGACGAGTCATTTGAGACTAAGCTCCCATTACTGTTTAGGGATGTCTACTTCCTGGATGATCCTTTGAGTGCAGTGGATACACATGTTGGGGCGCACATATTTGACAAGTACATACGCACAGCTCTGAAGAAAAAAACTGTCATCTTTGTCACACATCACTTGGAGGTATATTATTAATTGGATAAGCTATTAAGTTTAGCTTGTGGCCGGATCACTTAAGTAAAATGCCTCCATCTTCCTCCATTGATTAACCACTCTTCCTCCTTTAACTGCTTCCATTCTTCTTCTCTCGCTTGCACATGTTTTGTCTATCTGTATTATAAATAAAGATAAAAATTAATTAAACACATAATTAAGTGACAAGATAATTTTAAAAATGTGAAAGTCAAATATTATTTATCATATATTTCTATATTAAATATTTGTGAGATTAATAAAGAAATATTTTAAAATTTAAAGATGAATTTGATGACAAAGGTATGATTTTATAACTCAATAAGGAAAACCTCTTTTCGCTTTATGAGGTTTCCTATACCTTCTTCCAAATATAATACAAAGATATGATTTTAAAAGTCACATGTCTTAGGGAAACTGTTTCATTACAAAATGAATGAGGCTAGGTCACAGACAAGTAAGAAACAAGACTCTCAACCTTACGGGGTTTTGTTGGGCTCCTTTAGCCAGCTTGACTCCTTCAACACTGGGCCTCGCTAGGGTGATCATAGGACTAACCACTTTGATCTTAGTGTTGAAGGACTCAAGCTGCCAAATGGAACACAAAGATTTGGAATTTCAAATTGAATACAAATTCTAACTAGATTCAGATTCGGATTCAAAATTTCAAAGCTTTGCACAGGCTTATTCTCTCTACACATAGGTCCCCTCATATATACATTTATTAGGAAAAAGCATGAAATTACTAAAATTCATAAAACATCTTCCTAAAAAGAGGAAATAAAATGGGTTGGAAAAAAGGAAAATGGCTGTCTCCAGTCTCATATGGATGAAATAAAATGCCTTTAGCATGTTATAACATGATATTAAATAGCTAAATAAATATAATAGAATTGTTTAAAATGAAGCACAAAAAAACACACATATATTTACAAACATTAAAAATGTTTAATGTCACATGGCCAATAACCAAGATCCCTCATTAATAACCTTCAACCAGCTGAAATTCCATTGACATTATACCTCTAGTGACTAAACACTACCGAGTCTTTCAAATGCTCAATAATAATAATAATAATTATTATTATTAGCACTGCGTATTACTACCTGTTCGGGTTACACACATTTACACTAATGTGTAATGGTAGAGTGATTGTGAGATGAAAATGGAGGAGCTACAGTTTAACGTGAGATTCCAACCACGGTGGAGGCCTGGTATTCCACACATTCACAAGATGTCTTGTCAGAGGTGAAGGAAGGGTTTGGCAATCAGATAAATCTATACCAGGACCGAGGATAAGGATTGAACTCCAAACCCCAGCACAGAAGTCTGACACCTTATCTCTAGACTGCCAGGTCACACGTCAATTATTATTACAGCTTTGCATACCTATTAGAAATATCCAGCTGAACCAACAATATCTTAGGAAAATACTAGTGCTCGTGTACAAACAGCCTCCATCCCTTAGAAATCCTCTGGTATGCCTTAAACTCAAATATTAGAATTTCCTAACTTTCACAAAACCACAACCATGCTCTCAACCTTAGGAGAAAAAAAGCTAGTAAAACCTTCCAAATCAGCAACTTTATTTATCAACTAGAATACCAACAATGTACTACACAAAATATTTCTCTCACCACTGAAACTCTCTGTAAATGAATGAACAAACACCCTGCCATGAGACCAAAATCAAGAACCCAGTAAAACCAGTCTCATCACATCCCTCCAACAATAATCCCAACTTTGAGGAATGCTACGCAGTCAAAATATTAAAATCTTTCAACATAACTTGATTCAATATGTCCTAGTTAATATCTAAGTAATACCTGGTGGATCGAAAAGTCTAGAAAACTACCTAACTTAAATGTTCATTAACTATTCCATATTTAAACCTTGTTGCAACACTAACACTACCTGCTTTCCAGATTTAAGAAGCTCTTGAAAAAATAAGTTGGCATCACTGAAGCCAGACAAAGATGTTATATGGCATTGAAATATTGAAGTTTCCTCCCTGTACCTTTTCCCATAAATATAACTTACTGTTAGTCCCAACATTAAAATTGTTTGCTCCAAGGTATCTTTCTATCTAACAGTGTATTTTTGGTGACCTGGTGGTCTAGGGGTAAGGTGTCGGACTTCTGTGCTGGTGGTCCGGGGTTCAATCCTCTGTCCCGGCACAGATTTATCTGATTACCAAACCCTTCCTTCACCTCTGACAAGACATCTTGTGAATGTTGTGAGGAATGCCAGGCCTCCACCGTGGTTCGGATTCCATGTTAAACTGTAGGTCCTCCATTTCATATCACAATCACCCTACCATTGCACATTAGCGTAAGTGCGTACAACTCGAACGGGTAATAAGACGCTGTGCTAATAATAATAAGTTTATTTTGATCTAATTTCACACCTAAGTCCCTATGTTTGCTGATTAGTTGAGAATTCACTGTACATAAAACTGGAAACTAACTCGGGCCCCAACTCCAATCCCCTATACCTGTCAATATAGGTTAAACTTTACCCTCTTTCTTCATTATTACACCTTCCAACCTATCCCTGACATACAAATCATTGTTAAGTGACTAGTTAATGATCTTCCAAACAAGTAATGACAACCTTGCCTGTACAATCTGATAACTGGGTTTCATACCAATCCACAAATATAAAATAAAAATATCATTACAAAATTTATGTATCTATTCTACATCAAACAATTACTATAAAATGGCCCTTTTTATATAATTCATGTATATTCTGTGTTGTTTATAGTATTGATGATACCAGTGAAGATTGGTTGTCCAATATAATTACATCATTTTATACACTCTCATAAAGTGGTAGTCAAAATGTTTTCTTGCTCTAATCTACTCTCGGTTATTCTTGTAATGTTGGCAGTATTTGTCTCACTGTGATGAAGTCTACTTCATGAAGGAAGGTCGCATTGCTGAACAAGGAACTCATCAACAGTTGATGGATCAAAAACAAGACTACAGTTTGATGATGACAACTCGTCTAACAGAGATTCAGCTAGGGGACTCTGCTCGGTGAGGCTTCAGAGAGACAACTTAACTGTACTTATATTTAGAGTTGGGCTGAGTCCACTATTTTACCAATCTGAATATTTGAACACATAATAATAAACACAGTAGGTTTACTTTAGTACATAAAGTGGCTCTAGAAAATAGAGAAAAAAAAATTGTTGCGTCAATGCATTTATAATAAAATAACTAAGGTTGGGTCAACCAACTCGTTTGCTGATAATTTGCTACTGATCATATCGATTATCAATACTGATCATATCACTTATTACCCGCATCATTGTTCTAGCCGTTGCTTGCCTTTGGTTTGATCGGCTTTGATGAGGAGATTGAGGTTCTAATCTTGTCTGTATGAACTAAAGATGGTTTTACTGTTAAATGTATATTTACATACATACATTTAATGGTTTTCCGCAAATAATATACCACTCTCGTTTTACCATCTTCACTCCACACAAATGCTGGTTCACTTCCTCTTAGCTACCTTCTTCATCTCTATCCAATCAGATTAAGCTATTAATAGTCTGTGTGCTGAATGAAACAGTAAAAAAGAAAAATTTAGTTCTAGATGGTTTTTAATTATATTATAGTAATAAATCAATGATTTTAAACGGAAATGTGGCTTACCAAGTTTAATTTGGTTCAGATTTTTTTTTAGATATTAGAATACAATGTTCTTGTTAGTATGGTGTTCAGAAAAAATAACAGTAGGTCCTATTTGTAAAGTAAAGTAGGTGTACAGTGTGTACATTCTATTTAATTGAAATAACATTTAAAAAATGGGCGACCTGGTGGTCTAGGGGTAAGGTGTCAGACTTCTATGCTGGCGGCCGGGGTTCAATCCTCGGTCCCGGCAAAGATTTATCTGATTACCAAACCCTTCCTTCACCTCTGACAAGATATCTTGTGAATGTGAGGAATGCCAGGTCTCCACCGTGGTTCGGATTCCACGTTAAACTGTAGGTCCTTCATTTCATCTCACAATCACCCTACCATTGCACATTAGCGTAAGTGCGTATAACCCGAATGGGTAGTAAGACGCGGTGCTAATAATAATAATAATAATTTAAAAAATGACAACTTTCACCAACTTTGGCCATCTTTTTCCGACTCATTACATTTTTTTAAATATACATCCAATTTTTTTAACATCCTATTATCTAGAACAAAGTGTGGTTTTCGCTTTGGTTTTTATATCTTCTGTACAAACTTATTATGGTGTAATTATATTAATTCTAACCTTCTTATACCATGTATTTAAATAGTTTGCACAAGTAGCGACTCTAAAAACTATGAAAAAAATAATAATAATAATAATAAAAAATTGGCTATATTTTTTAAAATGTATCAAAGAAAATATATTTTTATATGTTCCTACAGTAATAGATAAACCAAATAAAAATGTCCCAATTGACTGAAAATAACTATTTCCTAAGGTAACTAAGAACAATTGTACTTTGTCAGGGATTCGAGCCTTTGTCCTTTGACTTTTGACGTGATTTTATAAAACACCTTGATTGCGGCTCAAAACTCGGTATCACTCCTTGGAGGGTATATCGGTTACAGCTTGTGTTTTGTTGTGGAGCAAGCAACAAAGTTGAAAGGATTGGGATTAACTGTGGAATGTAAGGACACTCTGAAAGGGGGAAAGTATAGAAGAGGTGAGAGGAGTCGGTGGGTTGACTGCCATAGCTACAGCAGCACACCTCTAGTGAGGGGATAATACATAGTACTACTTGGAGGAGAGATTTGCAAAACCTCGAGATGTCCATCCGAATCTTAAGAGCTAACCATTACCTTTTTATCTAATGGCAGCAATGTAAAGTGTGAACTGTGTTCTTATTTTCATTGTAAAAGCCATATTGTGTTCGTCCCTTTTATATGTTTATATCTACCTTTCCTGTATCTTCTTCCAAATTTAATACAACTACCCCATTAAGTGAAAAGAGTGTTTCCTTATAGAGATATATTATTTAAAATCTGAAATTGAATCATCATAACTTTTTTTCATACAAAAATTTTCATTCTTAAAATTTGTATTTATGTTTATGGTCTATGTATGTATCTATTGTAGAAATTATACTTGAATTATGAATACAATTATTGTTTTATATTAATCTAACGCAAATAAAACTTGACACAAAATTAAAAATCCCTACTCACACACGCCCCTAAAAACTAAAATAGTAAATAAAATATGTATAATGTTTACAACCAAGACCGAACAATAATGCAGAGCTTATTTTAGTTTTGATCATAGAATAAAATAAGAATCTGGCCAGAATTATCGACTCTTACTTAGCATGCCAGAGGTTCATTTTTTTTCCCGCCTCAGCTCCCATCACCCGCTAATAATCTCACTTTTTTCCCCTAAGCACTTGTTCCTGCCTTAACCAATCTCACCTGATACCTTGTTTCATAACTTACAGAGTGGAGGAAACAAAAAGTGTGCAGCGCAGGAGTTCCATCAGAAAGAATAGCACCAGCTCCAAGGGAAGTGTAGAAGAGATGGTTGAGAAGATGAACCCAGCAGGTACATACCTCCCTGTCCTTGTCAATCGCTTCTTTTTAGTTTGTTGAAAAGTATCAACCTATATAGTTAATTGATTAGACTTTTTAAACCTGCCAAACTAACAAAAACATTTGAAAATGCTTGCTTTTATTATGCACCTCACCTTAATATCCTTCCTGACAAGGATTGCTTTTATTATGCACCTCACCTTAATATCCTTCCTGACAAGGATACAAAGGCCTGCAAACTAACAAAACATATCTGCAGTTTCACAGAATAAAATAAAAATAACATTGAACTATGTTCGTATGTTCAGTCCTCTGAATTGTAATTATTATATTATAAAATAACTTTGTTTTAAATAATAAGCTTTAGCCTATTTTCATTAGATTTAGTTGTTTTTTCTTTATTAATTTTAGTTCTGTTTTAATTTGTTCTTTGAGAGCTGCCTGCCATTTTCAAGCGTCTGAAAGATACAAAATTTGTTTTTCTGTTATTTGTGAGTGACAATAGAGTTGAGGTTGTCTGGCCATTCTGGTGTGTGTAGAATAACATTGGCACTCAAAACCATTCAATCAAGGGGGGGTCCGGCTATCACACTTCTTCTCAAAGTGACTTAGTTTTTGTTGATGAATAGCACGTGTTTGAAAGGTTCACCAAAATAACCCAATTTGTCCTAATCTTTTGTGCCCTAAATTGATATCGCTCAAAGTAGGCATCAACGTTAGCAAACCTAGAGTTGTAGGCATCAAGTTACTCAATTATTATATCTCTTTGTTTGCCTGCCTTGTCTTATCCTTTGATGACTGGAACAAACGTTGTACATTACTTGGGTAAATTATTCAAATATAATATTTCATTTCATCAGAGGATTTATAAATCAATAGGGATGGGCCATAGAATTCCTCAAAGCCTTAAAAAAAACTTTACTTTTTTTTAAATTTCCCAAGTGAAATTTGTTTTAAAGCTCTATTACTGCTTATTGGTTGGTGGTTCATAACCAATTATAATTATAGTATAAACAACACATCCAACTTAGTCTACCAACTTCAATATAATTTTTGTGAGGCTGAACACATAGGATTCACAACAGGACCTCTTAGAATACACATGAACAATCACCGTTTCGATACCAACCACAACAATATATGTAAACCAGTTCCTTCCCATCCTAACACCCACAGTAAAGACTTTGACTCCTGCTACACCACCAGAGAACTCGGAGCATTCCTTACAGCCACTTGCAATAACTCTCAGCTCTGTCCATGGGAACTTGCACATCAATGGTTAACCAAATCCAGACTACTACTAAATCTGAGAGTTAAAAAAACAACATATATTAAATATATATTTTTTAAATCAAACATCATTTTATATTAATTTTTATTTCAAGTATGGTCCCTGTTAGTTTTAAAGTTATTTTTATTTCTTTTCAAACCATACACACTGTAAATTTTCAGTTACATATTTCAAATTATTCTAAAAACTTGTAGTTCTATAGCCTATCTTCACTTGTTTTTTTCAATGTGTCTCTTCTAATGATAAAGGAACATCTCCGAAAATTCAACAATGTGTGAAGTGTTATATGGTGCAATAGTTTGAGAAGAGAAGAAATGAAGAGAGAAGTGTTTTTCTATCTAGACCTAACATAACTATCCATTCAGGTTGGCTTCCTTCACTAGCAATTACTTTACATTATTGTACAGTGTTTCTACACTGTCTTATTATACATATTTGTATTTTCTATTATTCTATTGTATTTATATTTCCTCTTTATGTTCATAATTTTTTTTTTTCCAAGATGCAAATTTTTGAGATTCAAAGGTAGATTGGAGAGTGTGATCTGTACAATAGTAAATTTGACATGATTCTAAAATTAACTATGGTTTACATTAATAAAACATTATATTAGTTTGTTAGGTGACCTGGTGGTCTAGGGGTAAGGTGTCAGACTTCTGTGCTGGCGGCCGGGGTTCAATCCTCGGTCCCGGCAAAGATTTATCTGATTACCAAACCCTTCCTTCACCTCTGACAAGACATCTTGTGAATGTGAGGAATGCCAGGCCTCCACCGTGGTTCGGATTCCACGTTAAACTGTAGGTCCTCCATTTCATCTCACAATCACCCTACCATTACACATTAGCGTAAGTGCGTATAACCCGAACGGGTAGTAAGACGTGGTGCTAATAATAATAATATATTAGTTTGTTTTTATATATGCTATTTTTGTTTAAGGTGAGAAGCTAACGACAGCAGAGCAGGTGGAGCGGGGCCAAATTCGCTGCCAAACCTACAAGACCTATATTTCGGCAGCAGGGGGCTACTTAGTGTCTTTTCTTGTGGTACTCACTTTCTTGCTGAATGTTGGTAGCACTGCCTTCAGCTCCTGGTGGTTGGCAGAGTGGATCAAGGCTGGAGGAGGGGTCAGAGGAAACTTTCATTTTTATCTGATACCTTTACACTTTCTCATGTGTTTCTTTTATGCTCTGTAACATTTAATTTTTCAATCTCATCTTCCCACTAGTGATTTATAGTTTCATGTTTTATTACTATTTTAATAAATAGAGATTAGTTTAATCCACGATTTTTTTAGAATCTTGAGCCTATTAAAAATAAAGTTGAGTCGATTTCACTAGTTGAATTACTGGCTGGTTGTCTGGTTGTTCTAAAACAAAATTCACTAGAAAAATTGAAAGAAAAATGAAAATTTTTCTTAAAAATTTGAGTCTTGAATCTGAAATTTTCTTGAATCCCAAATATCTTTAAGGATTCAAGGGTCCATCCCTAATATAAAATATTAGGCCGATCATTTGGTTTACTGTATTTAATTTGAAATATTACAAAGATAATGTGTGTTATCCATTCTAAAAATTCAAATGCTTACATGGGCTATTTTTTATTTTGTTGATTAAATTAGGTTTTGCTTAAAAAAGATTATTGAAAACTAAAGTAAGTTTAAATATAATTACTTTATCATAGGTCCTACCACATTTTAAAGATAGTTTTGGTCAAATTTACTCCACTTTTATCCTAATTAAGATTAGGATATATTGATTTTAGAAGAAGAAGAAAATCTCTTGTTTATTAAATTTTTTGAAATTTGAATAAGCCCATAATAGTTTCCATTCTCGTGTGTCGCCTGCATGAGATGGATTGGGGACTTAGGGGGTGGATTAGTCACAATATGATACATACGCTGGGGTCTTACAGGGTGTTTTATTAGTGAAGGGTTGGAAGTTACACTTGAAAGGACAGACGGGCAGTGACCAGAAGGTGTAGCGAGCTACAAGTATTCTAATGGACCTACTGGTATCCTGGCCAACACTAGGTCAACCCAGTCACTCAACCAAACTAGCACATTACCGATGCAGTCTCAGGTCTCAAACCACAGACTAGGGCTCTGCGAGTATTCATTGATTTGACAGGTTTTTTTATAGAGTAATTTTAATGCCTTTAAAGATGTGAGTGTTGTTCTTATTTTTAAATTATGTTTTCTTAAGCTTTTAGTTCTAATTTAAAAACAATCTATTATTATTATTATTATTATTTTAAAAAAGTTTGACTATTTATATATGAATGTCATACTTATTTTAAGAACGTGTGTTGTTTTGAGTGGTCACATTAAAAAAAATTATGAATATACTTTAACTCGACTCAAACTCAGAAGCTTTATTGGAATACTCTACGCGAATGGAAAAAACCCAAGGATAAGCTGAACCAATCAGGGTGCTGAACCCTCACCCAAGAGGGGTTGAGGTATTGCTAATATTGAGTTTTTGACGTCCTCCCAAGTTCTCCGCTGAATCATGCTGTGTTGCTAGTAATTTGATATTTAATTCACACCTCATTAACTTGCTGCACTTCCCGTGTAGATTGCTAAATCTTAATTCAGGAGCACTATCATACAATACTAAGTTGAGACCCTTACATTGCTCCCCTATTTTAAAAATGAATGAAGATTTCCACAATTTACATTCATTTATCTCTGATGTCGGTGACCTGGCGGTCTAGGGGTAAGGTTTCAGACTTCTATGCTGGCGGCCGGGGTTCAATCCTCGGTCCCGGCATAGACTTATCTGATTACCAAACCCTTCCTTCACCTCTGACAAGACATCTTGTGAATGTGTGGAATGCCAGGCCTCCACCGTGGTTCGGATTCCACGTTAAACTGTAGGTCCTCCATTTCATCTCACAATTACCCTACCATTACACATTAGCGTAAGTGCGTATAACTTGAATGAGTAGTAAGACGCGGTGCTAATAATAATAATAATAAATTTATCTCTGATGTCACAACTTAGTTTTTACACCGAACTTACTATATTGACTTCTCATGCTGAACATACTAAACATAATATTGAGCTACTCAAGAAATGTTTACATCTTCAAGTCTCTTGTTACAATACATGCATACGACTGACCACAACAAATGTCGAAGGCTCTGGAACAATCTCAGCTTATTATATGCAACTCAGCTAATGCACTTTTAAACAATGTGATACTCATAGCTATTTGATTAAAATGCAAGTTTAGCTACATATAAAACTTTACATTCAATTTTTTATAAAAGTAAACCTAGTTTAGTGTTTGAAACTTTACTGTCCATCCGTATTATTTCTTCTAGATCATTGAATTTTATGGGTACTGAAAGTTTGGCGAATATTTCTCAAAATTTTATTTTCAACAGCTAAGACTACATTAATCACCAATCTTCAGTACTTTCTTTTACCTTAACTTTAACTTTTATCTGGCTATTATGACAGTTAAATTGTGAGAAAAGGCAAATAATCTAAATAAATAAGAATAATAAATATAGGAGTAGTTTTTTTATACATAGCATCACTTAAGTTTAAGTTGATTTTTTCTAAACATTTTTTGCCAGAATTTTTTTTATTTAGGTCTACCAACTTTTAATACTGAAAAAAAAAATTGTTTTATTTAATGAAATCCAATAATTTTATTTACAATAAATCAATGTGTCTACTTATATTTGTTATGTAACATCTGTTTAGAATATTTGTATTAATGTGTGTAGAACACGACACTGGTAAATGAATTCAATGAGACAGTGCTGAGCAACAATATCAACGACAACCCAGACTTCTCAATGTACCAGCTGGTGTACTCGGTCATGATTGCTGTCATTCTAGGGACAAGTTTGTTGCGGGGGTTGGTATTCACAAAGGTAACTCTTATACTTTAGTATTAAACTAACTTAGATCCATTAATATATGTAGGCAAACTCTACAAAATATATATATATTTGAACTTATAATAATTTTATTTATATTATTATAATACACGATTTTAATTTATTCTAATAATTTCATTGATTAAATAAAATATATATCTATAATGAAAACTTATTGTGCTTTATAAGGTTATATTTCGAAGAAGGCACATGCTCCAATAAATTTTCTTTTCTCGCTTTTGTGTGTGTGTTTTTTCTCCTCTTTTAGGAAGAGTTGGGATACAGGGAGTACATGAGATAGTAGAGGAAGCAAGATTGAGATGGTGTGTGGGCATGTAATGAGGATGGAAAAGTAGAGGATGTAGATGAAGTATGTAGGAAAAATACTGCTAGGGAGACCGTGAAAGCTGGGAGGAGCTGATAACAAAAAGTGTGCAAGCTAAAGGAGGAGAATAGAAGTGATTAAAGGAGAAGGATGGTGTAAGGATAAAGGAATCTGGAGGCATTTTACTAAACTGACTCGACCACAGTTTGGAAATGACGATGATGATTATTAGGTCTTAGCTAGTAAGAATCTTTCACTTCAGGTTGAGATCGAGCCAAGTTTTAATGTTATAGAGCAATAGTTGTGCAATAAATATTTCAAGTTGAACTTCTGCAATAGATCCATGCTTAAATAATAAAGAAGTACTAATATAATTTTCATAGAATTTATTGATATAACTGTATATATTTTTTTAAATTCGGCAAAAGTAAATATTGAGGGATTCTATTATCTATGAAATTATATCTTAAAATTGAATAAAATTATGAATTTTTGAGAAAAAGATCAAAAATTCCGAGTACTTAAATTCCTCAAGTTTTGAAAAAATCTTTGATTCGAGTTTGAACAGCTACTAAAACTCGACTCTAACTTGAATTTTTGAGTATTTGTACACCCCTAATAATAATAATGATGATGATGATGATGATGGTGATGATGATGGCATATATATAATAAAATTGTAGAAAATGGAACAATTCCATCTTCTTAACGGTTACTGTCCTCTATAGTCAGCAGGTGGTGTTAGTGTTGGAGCGAAGTTTGAATATAAACTTTGGGAACCATTGATGTGCCAACTCCCATCTTAACCGGAACAGATCACATCGACTTTAAAACCACCCGATATAAATATATGTTAACAGTTCAACAACCTGGCCGCAGACCAGTAATTTAACACTAAACTAGGGATAAGACCTCAAATCCTCTAATCCTTAAGGATGTTCAAGAAAATTTTGGATTTAAACTAAGGACGGTACGTAAGAATGTTATTGAATCCTTAGTTGACCGATAGTATGGTCCGAGCACACTATCGCTCCACCTTTTAACCCATGATGACGCAAGCAAACCCACGCTAGTGTCCACTAAGCATACACTTAATCAAGTTCTTGCATTCAGCCCTAATCCTTAAAAAAAAAATTGGATTCGAGAGGTGATTTTGTAAAATAGTATATTCAACCTAAATATAGTTTTTACTTTTATTTGGTGTTCATTTTCTTTTACTTTACATCTATTATTGTTTCCAGCCTGTGGCCTGGGTCAGTTGGGTTTATTTTCTACTCTTATATAATATCATCATCATCATCAACTTTCTCTACACTTTTATTGCAATTATTTAATCTTAAAGGTAATTAAAATAAAACAAATGAAGATAGGTTTCATTTAAATCTAACTAATACATGATTGTTTGTGTTTTGTAGGTAACTCTGCGAGCCTCCAATAAACTTCACAACCAGTTGTTCACCAAAATTATCAATAGCCCTATAAAATTCTTTGAGACCACACCCACTGGCAGGATTCAAAATCTCTTCTCCAGAGACATAGATGAAGGTATATGCAATAGTGGCGGAAAACATTGATACATGTCTGACTTTATAGTTGAATTTCACTATCTTTGTGTATAATTTATTCTCTAGTAGTTGTTTACAAGGTCCACTTTAGGGATTCGAAATGAAATAGAATTGAATATATAATATTCCTGAAATCAAGTCCAATTTTGAATATTTTATAAAAAAATGTTTTTATGTTGAAAAAATACCATATTCAGATATTACTTTTTGTCATGTGTATAGCAAAGTAGAATTTAAAAAAATTAACAAAACATGAATTTTGGATGTCAACTATTTTATTGACTATGCTAGGTAATTAATTTTCAAAGTAAGATTATTATTATTATTATTATTTTAGCACCACGTCTTACTACCCGTTCGGGTTATACGCTTTAAGTACTAATTACTCTAATGGATTAGGAATTGGGAAGGTTGAATTAGAGGAAGTGAACCCGCATTTGCGTGGAGGGAGAGTGGAAAACCATTTAGGAAAAGAACAAACATTTCACCCGACCGAGATTCGAACCTCGATCTCCCCGTCCTCAGCAGTCGAGCTCAACACGACTAGCGCGTTAGCCAACTACGCCACCGAGGCGGGTTTCAAAGCAAAATTGAAGTTTTCAAGGCTCCACTCTGGTATTCTCTATTGTGACAAATTACTTGCAAATGAAAGGTGGTTAAACTTGGGTGTAGTTGGTTAATGACCACACATTCTTTGTTTGGCAAAAATCATAGTGTATAAAATTCAATAAAATATATTAACTATCCATGAAAAAGGTTAATCAAATTAGCTAATAAAAATCAAAAGAATGGAAAATAGTTCCTATATAGAGGTACATAAAAGACTACTTTCTAGTCAACTTTTAAATTTATATTATCTTTTCACTACCCTTTAAATACCTGTACAGGGTATACGCATATATTATAATTACTCTAAAAGGGTAGGGATGAGATAGGAAGCATTTTAGAGGTAATCTACATACATTTGCTTGGAAGGAGAGTGAGGAACCGTTTAGGGAAAACCGCCCTCGGGGGATCCGACCGACCAGGATTCTAACCTCGATCTCCCCATCTTCAGCTGGCCAGTCTATCATGAGTGTGACGCCTTTAACCATTCTGTCACTGGAGTTGGTCATTTTGGTTTTATAATTTGTTAATCCCACAACATGGGGTAGGGGTAAATGTTCACTCTGCTTACAATGAAAGATAGCAAGCTTACCTTGGTTGGTTCCACTATATCTTGGTTTATAAGATAAGGTAAGTCTTCTAGGTAAACTAATGGTTAGAGTCCCATAAAAATGGTTTTATATTTAGTTAAATTTAGTTTTTTCAAATCTCACTTTTCGGTGTTATTTCGTGATTATTCAAAATTACATGTTATCTGGGGTGTTTAAGTAGTATTTACATATTGAGACAATGTATACGAAATTAAAATTTATTATTGAAACCTTATATATTTGCTTTAAAATTCTCTGTCAAGTTTGTCTGCATACTTCACAATTTTGTAGTCTAAAGTTAGCTTACACTACAACAACTAATCAAATTACAGTATGGTCAAAAGTTCTGCTTAATTTCTTCTTAATTTCGTGTTTATTAAAAGTTTTTTTTTTAAGCAGTGCTATTTTGTTTTATAGGAGGATTTTGTGTAACAAGACAATTTCATTTCATTTTGCTTTTCATAAACATTGTAAATCATATCTAAAAATCATCAAAGGAAAAAGTACTTGATGCCTTCTTTGTATGGCACTTTTCGCTTTATTGCGTCTCCCCATTTTTACGGGGTTCTACTAATGATGCATTATATTGAATTATGAAATATGTGAAGTATCCATGTTTCAAACCTGAATAATGTTGTGATCCTAGTTTAATTATTCATATTATTAAATTAAAGCTCAAACCATTCTTATATTCACTTAACAATAATATTTGTTCACAGTGGACACTCGTCTACCTATCACTCTTGAGAGCATCTTACAGAATATGTGGCTTGTACTCTTTGCTGTGATGTTCATCTGTCTTGTGTTCCCATGGTTCATCATTCCGATGCTTCTTCTGTTTATTTTATACTACTTTATCAGCAAGATCTTCAGGTCAGAACTGTTATGTTAGAGATAAGTTAAATCCACTATTTTACAAATCCAAATCTCAAATCTAAATTATCATTTCACCAACATATTTCAAATCTCGAAGCCAAATCTTAGAAAACAAGGTAAACTTAAGAGGCTATGTCTAATAAATTAATTCTTAAGTTGCTATAGAGAATATAAATAATAACTAGATTTAAACATTATTTTGGTATACAGCATTCATTATAACATTAACACTCTAAGTGTAAGGAAGTGCCATATAAGGCATACTTTGTTCCCATAGCTATACGAGGGGGTATCATAAAGTTTCAAGACTAGTTCTGTAAAATTAAAACAGAGTGGATCATGGGGATGTGTGCACTGGTGTGACAATTTGTGACCTTCATCTGTCAGTAGAACAAGTGGCATCATTCTGTGTAGACCAGTGACTATGATACACACGTTTATTTGATGACATGCGTGGGTGCATTTGCAATAATATTATGGACCGCAAGCTCGAGCAGTGAGCAAACTTCAAATTCTACGTCTTAATTAGAAAATCTGGACCGGAGACCTTCCAAATGATGCAGCAGACTTACAGCAATATATCTATGAGTTATCCAGTGTGTTTTTAGTAACACTCATGTTTCAGGAGAGGCAGAACGTCACTGAAAGATGAAGAGAAGTCAGGGCGACCTTCCAAGAGCACACACCCGGAAATTCTATCTTGGAGATCTGGGGCTCCTCCACTGCGAATATTGTTGTTTAGTCTCTGGGTAATAACCTTAAATCCAACTCTCGTCGCCAGTGATATCCTCGCTCGACTGAAGGTTGGGTCATCCAGGGCATGTTGACTAAGTTCTTGGCATACTTGGGCATGGTGTTCCTTCTGTTTGGGGTCAGAAACCTGGGTACAAACTTGGCAACAATGCAGTGCATGTTTAAAATTAGCGTGAGGATTGTCCGTACTGATCTGTATGACACACTCACGATGTCAGAAATGTCCTTATTGGTCATCTAGCGATCGTTACACACAAGTTGCCTCAACTCTGCCCACAATCTCTGGGTTTGTTCTCATAGAAGGTCACCCTGACCTCTCTTCGTCTTTCATAGATGTTCTGCAGCTTATGTCATTTAAAACAAATCCTAGATATGCAATTTTTTTTTTAAATAGCTGTCGCTAATTCCCAAACATTTTTGTAAGTCAAAAAAATACTTATGAGTAAACTATCCCTAATTGAAAGGATATAGTAAACAAAAGTGTTATGGTATTGGTCATCTAGCGATCGTTACACACAAGTTGCCTCAACTCTGCCCACAATCTCTGGGTTTGTTCTCATAGAAGGTCACCCTGACCTCTCTTCGTCTTTCATAGATGTTCTGCAGCTTATGAAGCATGAGTGCTACTCAAAACACACTGGATAGCTCGTAGTTTCATTGTCGTAAGCCTGCTGCATTATTTAGAAGGTCTTCGTTTTAGATTTTCCGAGTAAGACACGCTGAATTTTATGTTCGCTCTCTGCTCGAGTTTGTGATTCGTAATAAAATCACAAATACACCTGTGCACACCATCAAATAAACGTGAGTAACACAGCCACTGGTCTACACAGAATGATGCCACTTGTTGTAATGATAAATGAAGGTAACAGCTCGCCCCACCAATGCACGCATCCTCATGCTCCACTCTTTCATTTTACAGAACCAGTCCTGAACATTTTTGATACCTCCTCGTATATGCAGCAGAAACGTAGATATTGAATGTAAGAGAGACTAAGAAATAGGAGGCCAAGGGATTGAAGTCTGAGGAGTTTGTTAGTTGTCATGAGGAGAAACAAGATTAGGAATGAAGCTATTTGGTAAAGAGTGGGAGTACAGGGAATACATTAGAAGGTAGAGTAAGCAAGGATGAGATGGTATGGGCATGTAATGAGAATAGAATAGAAAAGGAATCAAAGGAGAGTGATGGAGTTAAAGTTTGGAGGGAACAAACCACAAGAGAGACCAAGAAAGAGATGAGGAGCATATATGAGATAGTAACAAGTGTGCAAGTAAGAGGAGAAGAATTGATGAAAGTAAGTAAGGTAGAATGGTGGAAGGACAGAGGGAAATGGAGGCATTTTACTAAACTGACTCGGCCACACGCAGGAAACAGTTGTTGATGTAATTCAGTTAAGTGGGGAATTAATGATCTGGGGTCTGGTTGATTAGTTTGTCCTAAAATTGCTATCGAACCAGCTTGACTGTTATATGTGTATTTGACAGTGTTGCGATACGGGACTTGAAGAGGCTGGAGACAATCACGCGCTCACCCATTTTCAGTTGGGTTGGCACCACAGTTCAAGGACTTTCCACGATACATGCCTTTGGAAAAGAAGGAGACTTTATTGCCAAGTAAGTAACATCAGATTTTTAAATGAAATTTGGAAATAATGTTAAATACATTTCAAATATAAACACATGTGAGGACTTATATTCTACGTGTTGAAGATCTTCTTGAAATATCAGGTCAGGCTTCAGGAACAAAAAATAGCACTTTACTTTTAGCAACAAAAAAATGCACTATTTTTTATTTGTCTATAAAGGATTGATCAATTTTTGGATTCCTTTAAACTCAATTTAAAGTATTGTTTCATAGGAATAAACAACTTAACAATATTTAGAACGTGCATAAAAAAATGCTATGAAGTTTGAAAATAAAAAAAGTCTTTCAATCGTATTCCCTTGTTGTTTACAGGTTTAACCAGATGTTTGATGAAAATACAACATGTGTCTATCTGTACAGTATTGCCATGAGATGGCTCGCTATCAGGGTCGACACTCTAGCAGGTATTTATACATTAACTATAATACAACCTGCACAGAATACATGTTTAACATTGAGGTGGCCCAATGGCTAAATAATTTTATAATAATGTAAATTGATGTAAAAAAAAATAACTTCTAATGATAAAGAAAAAATTACACCAAACAGCTATTTTATAGGCCTCAAAGTGTGTTTTTAACAGTGAACTTTGAGGCCAACAGTTTTCTGGTAAGTGTGTAGGTCTTGCCCTTCTATTCTATTTTCAATGTTTAATGTAAATAAAATGAAGAAATCGATAAGGAGTGTGAGGGGCTATATTAATTTAATTTACACTTATTAGTTTTATTTTTTTTATTTCTCTCAATTTCCACTATTATAAAATTATCTTTACAAGGAAAACATCTTTTTGCTTAACGAGTAACTGTATTAGATTTGGGATAAGCTACAGTAAAGGTGGATATAAACAGTTGTTATTATTATTATTATCACCGTCGCCATCATCATCACTGCATATTACTTCCCGTTAGGGTTATACACACACTAATGTATAATGATAGAGTGATTGTGAGATGAAATTGAGGACCTACAGTTTAACGTGGAATCCGAACCATCGGTGAAGGCCTGGCATTCCCCACATTCACAAGATGTCTTGTCAGAGGTGAAGGAAGGGTTTGGTAATCAGATAAATCTGTGCCGGAATCAAGGATTGAACCCCTGACCCCTAGCACAAAAGTCAGACACCTTACCCCTAGACCGCTAGGTCACCTTGATAGAAACATCTAAAAGTAACAAACACAATTTGGCTTTTATAATGAAAAAAATAACTCAGTTCACACTTTATATCGATGTCATTGGGCAAAGAAGGAATGATTGCCTCTTGAAGAAAATTAATTGTCACTGTCCAAACACCCAACTTATTTTTAATTCTAGCGGAACTCATCAGGAGTGAGTGTGAAATGCGCAATGCAACTTCCTAAAATAGGAAGAAGAAAAAAGTAGAAAAAAGGAAATTTGTAAATAATGAAATGACACCTAGATAGGAATCTGTAAAAGGAATAACACATGAGGATGTATCTAAAAGTTCCAGGATTGGTTCTGTAAAATTAAAACAGAGCTCAGCATGGGGATGTGTGCGATGGTGTGGTGAGGTGTGACCTTCATCTGTCAGTATGACAAGTGGCATCATTCTGTGTGACCAGTGGCTGTTAAACACGTTTATTTGATGATTTGCACGGGTGCATTTGCTATTTTATTATGGACCACAAACTTGAGCATAGAGTGAACGTCAAATTCAGCGTCTTACTTGGAAAATCTGGAACGGAGACCTTCCAAAATGATGCAGCAGTCTTAGGGCAATTAAGCTATGAGTTATCCGGTGTGTTTTAAGTGGCACTCACGCTTCAGGAGCGGCAGAACCTCACTGAGAGATGAAGAAAAGTCAGGGCGACCTTCCGCGAACACAAACCCATAATTTGTGGACAGAGTTTGGCAACATGTGCGTGAGAATTACCGTATAACCATTAACGACAGTTCTGACATTGTGAATGTGTCATACGGATCAGTGCAGACAATCCTCTTGTCCGCTCTTAACATGCATCGCATTGCCTCCAAGTTCTTACTAAGGCTTCTGACTCCTGAACAGAAGAAGCACTATGCCCAAGTTTGTCAGTGGCTTCATCAACATGCCCTGGATGGCCCAACCTTTATGTCGAGGATAATCTCTGGAGACAAGAGTTTGATCTATGCTTATGACCCAGAGATCTAACAGCAGTCTTCGCAGTGGAAAAATCCCAGATCTCCAAGACCAAAGAAGGTGAGGCAGGTCAGGAGCGCGACCAAGTGCATGCTCATCGTTCACTCCAACATTCATGGGATTGTGCACCATGAATTTGTCCTCGAGGGCCAGACTGTCAACGCCGAGTTTTACTGTCATGGTCTGAGGGATTTGAGGGAGGGTATTTGGTGGAAAAGACCAGAACTGTGGCGGGCAGGCAATTGGGTGCTCTAACATGACAATGCACTTGCACACACAATGATGAAAACGCGTGAGTTTATCAGCCGCAACAGCATGATCATAGCTCCTCACCCCCTGTACACGCTGGATTTGGCCCCCTGTGACTTCATCTTCTTCCCGAAGATAATGTTAAAGCTCAAGTACCACCGATTCAACACTGAGTGATATCAAGCGTGAATTGCAGGTGGTGTTGTGCACGCTTCAAGACAATATCTTCCTGGGAGCTTTCTAAAAGTGTAAAAAGCGCTGGGATCAGTGTATCGGTGCACTTTGAAAGAGATAATGGCCTAATTTAAATAGAATGATATAACTCTATAAGGAAAACCTCTTTTCGCTTTATGAGGCAATTGTATTATATTTGGAAGAAGGTACAGTAAAGGTGGATAGAAACATATAAAAGGAACCAACACAATATGGTATTTACAATGACACTATTTCCTGTACCTTCTTCAAATATAATACAGAACTTAACAATGCCATCAATAAATTATTTAATTAGTAAAGGTCCACCAGAATTCTCACAATTCTAATATTGCGAGAATTCTGGTGGACCTTTACTAGCTAAATGGATTTTCTGACCTCATTTGTTCCCTTATTCTTGTATAAACATTACCAGCAATGAAAGAAAAAGAAGTATTTGAATATTGGAGTTCAAGTCATGTTTTAGTATCTTTTCGAACTCAACTTGATATAATGTTTCATGACAAATAAAGTCCATTGATATTTTATTTTGGCTGATATTTAAATTATAACCTGTACAACTATATTAAATTTATTTATAAATTTTAATTTGTGTAGTCATAACTTTTTGATAAAAAAAAATATTTTAAAACTTTATCTTTGTGCTTATGGTTTAAGCCTGGATACATTACAAAAATCCAAATTAAAATATTTTTTTGCAAATATTTCTTTAGGGGTCATCCATAAACCATGTAACACTCCTTATGACTTTTTTTGACCCCCTAAAAACAAATCATATGCATATACAGGTTAACTGGTTGGTATTATTATTACTAACTAAAATTATTATTATCATTATCATCTTACTACCCGTTCGGATTATACGCACACTAACTAAAAGAACATGTATAGTATTAATTTTAGTTTAAATTTAATTAAATATCTTTAGGTCATATTTTCTTTTTGTTTGTATGGATTTGATCTTGATTATTGTATCATGAACTAATGCATATAACATTCAAAAAATAAAAAGGTGTGATTTGATCGGCTATGGCGATGGTGAAGGTTGGAATATAAAATCGAAATGTGATCAGTACAATGTTAGTTTCACGGAGCTTATATAGACACATTCAAATTGGGGGTCTTAGGCTTCACAATTGATCCTATTTTTAATAACATAAATTTATGTTTGATCTTTAAAAAATGGTCCTTTATTCCTAACATTGGGAGCCTTGTATGAATAAATGAAGAGATAAGTGTATTTGCTTCTATCAAGGTGTCATGCAAGTAAGAATCTTTTCACATTGGTTTCATACCCTATAACATAGTATGTTAAACTGAGTCCTCGCATTTGTCTTGTTGTTCTAAGTTGTAAGGTAATAATTATGTTTCATATTATGAATGGACATGAAACAGAAATTGAGCATTTTAATATTAAAAACCATTAGGTAACTCATAGATAGTGTTTGAGCTAAGGATGTGGGAAAAGCAGTTTTTCGAGACAGGAATATGAAAAAATATCTAAAAAGAGATGAAAAAAACGTTCGTTTAAAGTACAAAAATGTAAATTATGTTTAGTGGCGTAGTTGACTAACGCGCGAGTCGTGTTGAGCTCGACCGCCGAGGACGGGGAGATCGAGGTTCGAATCTCGGTCGGGTGAACTGGGGGGGGGGGGGGTCCCAAAATGGTTTTC
>CABEEJ010000939.1:50981-89117 GCA_901482245.1 Timema douglasi | reverse complement strand
AAAAAAAAAAAAAAAAAAAAAAAGGGGGAGAAAAAGGAAAATGGTAAAGAATGATAGAACACATAGATAGGAACATGTAAAAGTTATAACATAAAGGACAAACACAGTAAAAGTACATTGGATAATAATGGTTAAAAGTAATACTTGAGAGGTTAATTTATTTTGTAGGCAGTCTTTATTCTGTAGCAAGTTTAGGGGAAGGGGGTGGGGATATTTTAACACTTATGGAGGGAGATACTTATTGTGAGGTGTGTGACTCATTGTGCTCTCTTTATCAACAGTTATTTGTTAGGTTCAGGGAGAGATTGAAAAATTTAGAGAAGAACAGAGATGTATTCTACAATCTTTTGGGATGGGGAAATGAGGGGGAAGGGAAGAAATAGCTTTCCAAAGTCAACCATTAATGAGTGTGAAGTTACAGACAGGGAGCATAACAAAGAACATTTAAGGATTATCAAAACTAAAGAACCTTTAAAACAGGTCAAACAAAGAGAACATTTAATAGGTGTTGAACATTATGTTTTGTAGGGTTTTTTTCACACTGCAGATAATTAATTATAAAACACCATTTTAAAAAGAATGTAACTAATAGAATTAACTATTTGATTTGTATTATTTGATATGCTTTCAAAATTTGCTATTTGATTCACATAACCCTATCTATATCTTAAAGTTATAGCTTTTACAAGTCTTACCATACTATTTTAAAAATAAATATATATTTTTAATCGGAAATTATTCTATTGGAATGAGTAAATGTTAAAATTTACTCACTATAGAAAAAATGTAAATATTCAGTAACTATTTTCTATAGTCACTTAAGAATTAATTTAGTAAAGCTTTCTAAAATTCAGATTCAAGATTTGGATTTGTAAAATAGTGAACTGGACCCATCTCTAATTGAAGTGTTAGGAACCATGTTTCATATTGATTGCTAAACAAGTTGACTTCGGTGGTCTTGGGGTAATGTGCTCGCCACAGGGTCCGATGTTTGTGAGTAAAAACCCAGCCGTTGTTGATGGATTTTTCTTGAGCGATAAAAATCTGTAACACAACTTCATTTGTAGGGGAAGTAAAGCTGTTTGCCCCATGTAAATTGTGGCATGTCTCAGAACCCTGAAAAGTGTTGAAAATATTTTTCCCGCCAAAATTGTATGGCACTTTCACTCATATAAATTCTCATGTTCTAGTATAATCATTTGGTTCAGAAACTGCGTGTTTAAATACCTCAAATAAATAAAATAAAATATTGCTGAACAAGCCAGTTTAAATGCTTCCATTGCTATTATTGTTACAGGTCCAACTTGGATCCTTTCAGAGCCTATAAAGATGAAGAAATTTGGGCAGTGCTGGAGAAGACTCGTCTGAAAGATCGAGTGACAAGTGAGACTGGTCAGTTAGACTGTGTAGTCGGGGACAACTTGTCGATGGGGGAGAGACAGCTATTGTGTCTAGCCAGGGCTTTACTCAAAAACACTAAGGTGTGTATTGTGCACATTTTCATTCAATTAGACAAGTGTTTTTAAAACTTTTCCCCATAGCGTTTTATGCAGACTCCTCATTTTAATATACTGCCTTTAACGAAGCCAGAAATTACATTAATATCAGCTCTTTCTTTCATAGAAATTTATTTTTACCCTGTGGTCTCGTCTGTGAACCACCTAGAATTCAGCCATGTACCAATGCTGGTTCATGGACCACAGTTTGAGAATCACAGAACTAGAGCAAGGGAAGACCTGTTTAAAAACTCAGAAAATGATAGTGTATTTAGTCCCTCATTAATGTTGCTTTATTACAACAATATGAAAAAAGAGCTTATTAGCAATCATAATCATATTTGTTTGCCATTTCCCACTTTCATCTTAAGAAGGACAGACAATTTACTAAATAATTGGGGCTTTGCAAGTACTTGGGATTTCAATCTTGGAGCCAAGCTCTTCATTAAAGCTTGGGCTTGAGATTGAAAGATTTATAGGCTAGTAATTTTTGAGCTTCCTCTTGATGTACATACAAACAAATTTTTAAACACAATGGTAAGTATAGGCTATTTAATTTAGAGGATGTCGGTGGTTTTACTTATTCATCATTTGGTATCTTAACGAATTATTTAAATTAATATCAAAGTTCACATTAATTATTAATGATTTAAAACTATCTTCTACCGGTAAACTAATTCAACATTTTTGTCCATTTTGAATTATCCTCGATTAAAGTTGCATTGCCATGGTGAAACAATAAAAATAAAAGTAGTTAAGGTAGATCACTAAATACTCAAATAATCATTATTATTAATATCTTTACATGGTTCTGTTCTAAAATTATAATTTAATTTAATTTACAAATTTAACATTGAGCATACACATCATTGTTTTCAAACTTGTATCAATCCGTTCAACTACAAACAAAACTAGCATTATTTACGATTTAATTAGGTGTAGAATTAGTTTGGTTCTGTCTGAACTGAGTGTCTATCAACTTTGTAATAAATATTTTACCGAACTTACCACATTTAAAAAATATATATATCATTTTAGCCATCTTATTTTTCATTTTAAAGCATGGACATCAACTTTTATAAGCATTAAAAATCAAATTGAAATCAATTTCCTAGTAAGATAATTTCTAATGATAGTCCAGTGCATAACTGTGCATAGAAGAATGGAATTAGCACAGAAGAAGTGATTATGCACGATTATTAGATTAACGAATAATAAACAAAATATGAAACATTTCAAATTTCTAACTGATTGTTATTCTTACATTTTCTTATATAGTATGTATGAAAAAAGTGCATTGAGCAAAAACATTTTGTAATAAATATAAATAATGATATAATATTAGGAAAATGTTAAAGTACAAATAAAAGTTTAAAAAAAATACCAACACATATTTACACACACTTCGATATTTCGATGCTACTATAGCATCTTCCTCAGGAAGTAGTAGTTGTTAGACTTTTGTTTGTGCTTTATCATTTTCATAATTTTCTTATATAGTGATTAAATTTACGGAGGCTTATTTTAGGGAAGTATAAACTATTTATAACATCATTTTTATGAACTTTTTTTTATAAGTGTTAGTGTAATTTTAATGCCTTTACAGATATAAGTGATAAAACTATTTTGATTATTTTTTCCATTATATTTTTATTTGAGTATTGTACTTATTTCTAAATCTTGTTTATTTAAAATGTTGTTTCTAATATATTTACTATTTATAAATGGTTGTCACTCTTATTTTAAGAACATGCGTTGTTTTCATATATTCTTAAAATTTCACAACTTAAAGATATGGTATTTACGTTTTATGTTTGTTTTGACTGGTAAAATTTTACATATATACATCATATGCATACATACCTGATCACACCGTTCCCTTACAGGGTAGGCAAGAAATTGTGCATATTTATATTGGATACAATGTAGATGAAACAATTATTGTGCTGATAGATTCTGGTCCTGGACGAAGCTACGGCTGCAGTAGATCCAGAGACAGAAGTCATTGTGCAGACCACAATCCAGCAAGAGTTCAGTCACTGCACGGTTCTCACCATCGCTCACCGCTTAAGCACAGTGACCAGTAGTGATCGCATCTTGGTCATGGACAGGGGACAGGTACGACAGTGACCTCATATCACATTTAGGGGTCATCCTCTATATCTCTTAGGCATTGATTCTTATTTAAATGTTCTTTCTTCTTTAACAAAATTTTATTTTTCAAAACATGAAAACTGATGAAATGAATTAAAGATAAACTAATAATTGGACAAGGGAGATTGAAGAGGAGACAATTGCGTACCGGTATAAAATACACAATATTGACACCATCTTCTCTTCTTATGGCAATAATTACCTAAAACTCCACGTGCCAATTTGAATCACATGTAGAATTTTGTGGGATATCATACAGGGCTGCCACACACAGGGAATTTTTTATGGTTGCTGGAAAAACCTAAAAAAAATACTAGGGATTTCACAAGGAAAAATTAAATACAGAAATAATATGGAAAATTTAACTGTAACCTTTAAAAAGAAAGACTTTTCATAGAAGAAATAGGGAACTGAAGGAAAAAAAGCACACTGCTTGGAACACATTACTTATCTTTGTTCTCCCCTTTTTTTATCCTTGTCATAAAGGGTTTCATAACTGCATAAAGGGGTGGTTGAATAGACTAAGACATCAGTCTCACAACAGATTGGATTGTTGATAACAGGGAGATCTGAGTTTGAATCTTGGTTAGGTCTGCTGAGTTTTTTTTTTCCCCCTCCAAGCAAATTCAGGAAGTTTTCTTCTAAATTCCACCACCTTCCTCATTGTTTACACATAGGTGTAATTAGTACAAATGTGTAGCAACACACGATGCTGAAAAAAAATATGTCTAAATTATTATATAAATGTAAATTAATCTTGTTTTAAACACCAATCACATGACATCATAATAGTCACTTTTATGAAAACTGAGTTTTAATTACTTTATACTACTCTTAAGTGTCTGAAAAACTGTAAATAGCACGGAATTTTATATTAATAGACTAGTGGCAACCGTAACCATATAAAGTGAGCACACCAAATAAAATTACCATATTTGACTCTTTTTTTTTATGTTCCTGCTAAACTGAAGGTGCATGTTTTTTCCATCATAGGTGGTGGAGCTGGGCACACCTGCCAACCTGTTGTCAAACCCAGACTCACAGTTCTCCCGGATGTTGACTGCTGCCCAAAATGGTGCTGTGATATTGTAGTCATATGTTGACCTATACAACTGCTCACTAACATTTACTAACAATTTCGATTAAAATTTGATTTTTTTTAGATTAAATGAAAATTATATACCGGCACAGAGAATAAAAGAGCACATTTTATATTATATTTCACATTATCAGTATGCCAATCTTTGAAAACATTGATTTCAATCAGATTATCTGTCAGCTTTGAGAAACTTATCATTAATAATTTAATATGTTATAACTATATTATGTGAGGTAAACTTCGTTTAGGTAGTAACTGAATCACATGATGTAACACCTTGATTTATCCACGTATGATGAAATCTGTTAACTTTTTGGTAGGGGTATGCAAAGCTTTTATAATATTAATATCCATTCAAATCCTCTATTATTCGATAACTCTTCTCAAACTAAACTAGAAAACAACACAATAAGGTTTCGAACTGTTGATAATATCACCAGGTGCCTAAAATATGTTAATATATTTTAGAGAACAATTCAATTACCATATTTACTGTAAAATAAGTTGATTTTTTTCCCATAAAGTCATAATCATAATTATGAACTGTTTCCAGCCTGTGGCCAGATCCGTTTAGTAAAATGCCCCCATCTCCCTCTGCCCCACCTGCATTCTCTTCCACTCTCCTCTCACACACATACTGGTATATGTTTCTCTAATCTCTTCCCTAGTCTCCCTTTCGGTATCTTCCCTACATACTTCATATCCAATAATCTTCTTGGAATCCTCTCCCCTTCCATCCTCATTACGTGTTCATACCATCTCGTTCTTGCTTCCTCAACTATCTCATGTACCCCCTAAAAACACCTTTATAAGATCTTTTTATACCCTATAATTGTACACTTTGATAATTCCTAACAAATGTGTTAACTTTGAAGACTGACATATATTAAATTAGTCTATAATCACATCAACATATGGTGCTGCTGTTCATTGCACCTTTGACAAGGGGAACTATTGTTGTATGCTCATGTTGAAGAACTTAAATGTATACACGATAGCTTAGAGGACTTGGGCCCAAAACTAATCTAATGTTTTTTAATATGATTTGTTACTCTTTTTATATAACATAATAATTTTAGCATACTTAACTAGGATGTGATTCGATTTGATAATTATTCAAAATTCTTGAGCAATATTGGCTTCGATTCAAGATTCAATTCAATCTCAAAAAACGTCTTCCACAGGTGTTTACTCTTTGATTAACAATAACACATTTTATAAATAAATTTGCTGTTTAAAAGTAGTTTTTTTTTAACACAGCGTTTTTCTACCCATTCGGGTAAATATACACAATTCCCCATATTTATCTAATGATAAGACGACCACCCTAATAATGAATTGCTCACACAAAAATTAACCATAAATATTTAATCCCATAATTTAACTTAATATTCAAAAATCTCACTTTTCCATGTTTTATTTATCTAGCCATTGGGCCACCTCATTTTTAAACATTTCACTTTTCAGTGTGTTTTTAGTTAACAAAAGATATCTTTCACATTGATGAATGATGAGATTGCAAGTGGTTTCACTTTATTATGGTTTCCCCCTTGTCCTAAACAACATCAAACATTGAAACCACCTCAAGACTATAGCCTAGAGTTAAGGATGATGTGGAAAAAAAATTCAGGTTTAACTGGAATGTCGACTGAACTCATAAACAATGGGTAGGCTGCACATTTTCTTTGTATACAAATTATAAGAAAAGGAATGTCAAGTGATCTGTAAAACAGGAAAAAGTCAAGGAATGTTATCAAATTCCTGGAATTTTTACTAGAGTTGTGTCGAATCCGAATCTCCAATTTATCATTGAATCTGTATCATAATCTTGGAAAAAATGATGAACCTAAGAAGAAATATAAATACAATAAAATAATAGAAAATACAAATAGTAACTAAATGTTAACATTCTATCTTATGATCCAATCATTCAAACATTCAGTTAAGTGTTAAACATTCAGTTAAGTGTTAAAGTACTGGTCTGGTGGCTGGTTGTTAAGTTCATCTATAATTACTGCTTCTGAACCACCAATAAACAGTATTAGAGCTCTAAAATAAATTTTGCTTGACAAATTGAAGATTTTTTTTTGTATTTGAGCCTTGAATACTAAATTTTCTCAAATGTCCTTAAGGATTAAAGGTTCCATCCATAGTTCTTTACATATTCACTAAAAAAAATACATAATTTTTATTTAAAATAGTCGAAATAACATTTTTCTTACAATTAATACTCACTGATCACACTATCCAAAAGCCCATTCCTTTAGGCTGAAATCCTTCACTCCCTCTCTAGAGCAACCTACACCATTCACAATGTTTGTAATATAATTGATATCAGGGAGGGGCCCTCGAATCCTTGAATCCTTCAAATCCATAAAAAAATATTTTTTCACTTTTGCAATTGGAATTTGATTCAGAACTATAATACAGCTTTTTAGTCGTTCAGAACCAACTATAATTATAGGATGAACTTATAACAACAAGGCCCCAGACCAGTAATTTAACACTTAACTGAATGTATTAATGTTACAAATGAATGGCTTATAAGATAGAATTTTAACATATAGGTAATATCTTTTAAATTATTACTCTACTCTATATATATTTCCTCTTAAGTTCCTAATTTTTTCCAAGATTCAAATTCATTAAATAATGGATTCGACCCAACTCTAGTTAATATTTATTATTGTCTGGAAACATATATTGGATATGGAAAACTTGTAAAACCTGAAGATAGCCACTTGTTATTTTTTTAAATTGTTGGGGAAAATACATTTTCCTTATAAATTGAACTATGATAAGACTTTGGGGGAATACTGGGCAGTACTTAATGAATTTGACCTTGCTTTTTTTGAATTGAAAAAATGGACTTTGTAAACTGTTATTAGATTGTATTTAAAAATGTGTATTGCATTGTAATTAATATATCATATTTTGGTGGAGATTTAATCTAAAAGCTAGGTTTCTGTACTTGACATGTTTGTGCTTCTCCCTTCAACATTGAATTGCATTTATTAATCAAGCGTATTAGATCACACAAGTGATGAATATGTTGAAATTCTGTATTGTCAACATAACCATGAAATTATGCATTAATATACAAACCAACCTCTAGTCCAATATTAAACCATTTTATCTATATGTGTGTGTATAGAGGCAGTGCCGCACCAATTCGTTTTGATAAACTAATAAGGGTACTAGGCAAATTTAAATATTTAAAATAATGTTTGCTCGCCTGTTTAGCAAAAACATGTCTTCTCGATTTATAATACCAAGCCCAACGATTAATTTAATGATCTGGGGTATTTTGACCGTGAAAAGGTAGCATAATAAATTGTATATTAAATGTGGACTTGAATGAAAGGTTTTCATCCAGGGCAGTTAATACTAGGGTACTTTGTACCCCTATCATAACCTTTGAGAACAATACTCCGTCCATAGAGTATGGCAGCTTAATTTTTGGTAGTAAAAATTATAAACATGGTTGTATAATATGGTAAGGCACTTGGCATAGTTCCATACTATATCCCATGTCATAAAAGCTACTCAAGTTAGTGTGTTGGATCACCCATTGGCTGCTACATCTCACTACGGCTCTGTGTAAAGTCAGATAATAAGTCTGAAAGATATATAAATTAAGAACTCACCTATTTAAATGTTACAGTATTAATTGAGAAATAAAAGATACACTTATGATTCTAGTAGATAATGTCAACTCATCTTCTAGAATCAAAAGTATGTTGTTGATGCGAAATGGAAGCCATCTTGACTTAGCCATATAAAAGGGATCAGTTAACCAGTCAACATTAATAATAAATAAATTTACTCCATGGGCCTGACTGTGCACCTCTCATTTCTTTCTTGTTACAGTCCTGTATATAGCCCTTATAAAGTGACATAAAATTATGCAAGTCTCTTAAGATAGCTTAGTATTATTTTTTAGACCTTGAAACAGTATTATTAAAAATAACATCTGTATTATATAGAAGTTTTATTAATCGGGTCCACAATATTTTATACTTTTTGAGATCCCATGATGGCTACAGACAGGGAAAAGTCAGGGAATTTAAATACTTGATTCATTTTCTGCCTAAACATTTAAATAAAAGTGAGAGATTTTGTTTCTCGGTGTTAGCAAAATGCATTGTCTAGATATAGCATTCTGTTAAAATGACATGGTTGTACAGGATGTTTACTAACACATTTACACAGGGACACAAATAATACCTAAAACAATAAATAATAAACAGAAAAATTTCCATTCACCAAGAAAGCTGTAAAAAATGTGAAGTCAAACAGTCTTCTGCACGAGTATCCAACCCATTGATTAGGGATTTAATTTAAATTAGTATTGTGTAACTATGAATTTTTACTAAAATGTACTTTCTTCGCCAGTATTCCAAATTAATAAGGGTTTACTGAAAAGATACAATCAAGGGACCAAGGAGACTAAATTGCTCGAATCAACATAAAATTGTAATATGAAGAGGAAGGTAGAGAGAGCTTGCACAATGACCATGAACCATCACAGCTCCTTAGTTACTTATGAAACCACCAATTGTGGAGATTAAATCATGTTTTCTCTTTGAAATAATCAAAATCATAAAACAATCAAAGTAGTTTCTTATAAAAAATTATATAGTGTTTTAAGTTTATCTTTATCATGTCTTCCTCTTTTTATTATAATTTCATGTTCACACTTTGAATGTTAAAAATACCTTCTTTTTTACAATTATAATTTTATACTCCAGGTTGATTTAATTAGAAACAGAAATATTTGATATTACTTTCACTATTGTTTACTCTATAGTATTTACTATGTTGTAAGTGAAATTCTTGTAATATATTAATAATTTAAGAGTATTATAATAAAACACATATTAAATCAAATACATGATTCCATTTGCCAACAGTCTTCCTAAGTCATCATCACCTTGAAAGTGTGTATATACGTTCACAGCCATGCCTGGATAAAACTGACCCCAAGTTGCCAGTGGCTGTAATCCAATGACAGATCTATGAGCTGATGAGTTCACACATCCATCACAGACTTTACTTAAACTACAAGTGAGGATTTACCCTGGATAGCTCAGTGGTAGAGCAGTTGTTCGCTAAGCCAAAGCACCTGCATTTGATTCAATGATTAAGTATCATTTTTCAACTATAACATTTAATAAATATTTTGATTAAATTAAATATGAGTTACATAGCCTGGACTCATCCCACGACATTGTTATGATAATCAAGTCTAGTAGAGTGCCGAGGGCAAGAAAGACATGCCGAATCTAGAGCCTTGTCCGGGGTATTGACTGGCAAACCCAATGGGAATAAACCAGTGGGAAGACCTGGACACAAATGAGAGGATAACATTAGACTCAACCAATTATATTTGGAAAGAAGGTACAGGAAAGGTGGATAAAAACTGTTACAAGGAAACAAAAACAAAGTGACTTATACAATATGGCCGTATGTGTGTTTGTTCCTTTTTATGTGTTTCTATCCACCTTTCCTGTACATTCCAAATATAATACAATTACCTCATGAAGCGAAATGAGGTTTTACTTAAAGATATATATTAGAATAGTCCTAAAAGAGATATAGGTGTAATTTAAAAACATTGTTTACCTTTTAAAGTGAAATAATAGTGATAAAATACAAGCCACAGTAATATCTTGTAGACAAGATTACGAAGGCGCAGTCTCATTGTATTGCACGATTCCCTCCCTCTGGAGACTTAAAGTCACATATGAATCTTGTTTGGTTCAATGTGGTATGAAACCAGGAGTCCAAGATACTCGAGTTCATAATGGAGTCTCAGGCCCCATATACAAGGTCTAAAGCAAGCATATCCAACCCACAATAGTAAATTATTGTTGCACAACAAATATATTTTGAAATATTTAAGTGTCTTGGCTATCAAAACAAATCCAGCCTAATACTATCCAAAAGAAGTATATCACAGGGGTATAACCTGAACAGGTAGTCAGAAGTCGTGCCTAAAGAAAAGGGATATTTATTTACAGATAAATGTAAAATTGACTCGACATACATGTAGCCAATTTAATCAATTTTTATGTGAATGGGATAAACTCACATAGCCCTTAATTTTCCAACGCTAATTTTGTCCAACAGTGCTCTGCTTTTTGGTGCATCGATCTATAGACTGTACCTTCAAAACACCACCACACATGAATGAGAGGTGCTATTGGCATGTAGTTTTAAAAATAAATTTGAACTATAATAATTATGATTTTGTTCACCTTAAATACCCGTGTAAAATCAAAAGTAAAAAGGTTTTTAACAATATATTTTAAGTGTTTTAAATCTCATTTAGAAGATATCCATTTAAAACTTTGCAGGCATTGTTCATGACTATTACAACAGTCACCATTGAATTATTGACTTACCCACACCATTGGAATAAGGCTTATGTTAAGTTTGATATATATTTTTTTAAATATTTGGTTTGGATTTTTTTAGTTTATATTGCTTTCGCTAGGTGCATTAGTGAATGTTATATACTATAGACTTATCTATTAAATAAAAATGTTCATTTTTAAGCTTCAAAATGGCTAGGGCCTACCTACGCTACTTGTTTCAACAAGGAAAGCACTAATGTGGAAATCAATGGGTCAGAAAGAGATGTAAGTGTCCATAAGAGCCTATACTGCAATTTAAAAGTAGAACTGCTTTTAGATCTACTTTCACTTATTAATGTATCAGTTCATGTGATCTGCAGCTGTATCATTTTATAAATATTATCAATACCTAAAAATTAACACCAAGAATCTTATGAGTTAACAATATCTACTACAAAAAAAAAGTTTGTATTTGCCAAAATATTACTGGGCAAGTTATTTATAACTATTTTTGCAATTTTATAATAAGACACTGAACACTAATGTAAAGTAATTGATGGTGAAGGAAGCCAATCTGAAAGAATAGTTGGGTTAGGCCTTCTTGGAGGAGCTTGTAGGTGGACATGTTTGAAAGCTGGGTGATTGCTTCATCAATGTAGTCCGAGTGGTTAAGAACTACTACTGTAGTGGATCCTTAATCGGCAGGCAGAATAATTATATCCTTGTTGACACAAAGGGGTTTTATTGCTTTATTCTTGGTTTTTGGCATGGTGTCAGGGAAGTGTAGATCAGATATGTTGGATAGAAAATAGGTGATGTATTGCTCGAGAGGATGGTCTGTAGGCAGAGATGGAGAATCCCAATCCGAGGAAGGACTAAATCTTGTGAAGGTCAGAGCTAGGGGGGATGTTTTAGAAGTGGAATTAGAGTCTAAGGGTGCGTGCATAGGCTAATGGATCATGTACCAGAGCGAGGTGGTCAAAATTTGTGTTTGACGAAAATGACAAACCGAAACACGTGTACTAGCCAAGGGATTAAGAAAGTTTATAGCTGAATAGGTTTGTCACATACAGTTTCAGCTCGTGGTTTGGGCATTGGACCCTTTTCCTCACCAGGTTCCTGAAGTTAGAGTTCAGATTGGATTGTCGTGACATTTGACATTTGGAATAATATAAGGAACTAAGCCAATTTGAGTAGGTGTGGGTAAATTTAATATTGCTTTTCAAATTATTCTAAAAACTTGTAGTTCTATAGCCTATCTTTGCTTGTTTTTTCAGTATGTCTCTTCTAATGATAAAGGAACATCTCCGAAAATTCAAAAAATGTGTGAAGTGTTTTTTTATCTAGGCCTAACCTAACTATCCTTTCAGGTTGTCTTCCTTCACTAACATTTACTTTACATTGAGGAAGCCAGGTCTCCACCGTGGTTCTGGATTCCACGTTAAACTGTAGGTCCTCCATTTCATCTCATAATCACCCTACCATTACACATTAGCGTAAGTGCATATAACCCAAACAGGTAGTAAGACGCAGTGCTAATAATAATAATAATAATACTTTACATTACTGTAGTGTTTTTCTACACTGTCTTACTATACATTTCCAAGCCATTAGACAATAATTTAATCTACTATTTTTGCAGTTATACATAATCTTATATTTGCAGTATACATGCTAGACCAGCAGTGGGCTACATATTCTTCAATTTGAAATTGGCCACACCACGTAATAATTGAATAATTAGAATGCTCAAGCGTATATTTAAAGACGGAACACACTGTTGGGTCAAGTTTATTCAAAACATACACTTTAAAGACTCAGTTACAACTGCTTCAGACAAAAATGATGAAAATTGTTCAAGTGGAAAATGTAAAGTTTTAAGACAATTTATTGTGAAATTTGACAATCCCTTTGTCTGAAAATTTGCAGAAACAATGGCTGAATATCTTTTAATATAAGGACTAATAATATATTTTGGATAATTTTGAGAAGGGTTAGCAATAATTCAAAACCATTCTATTATTGTGATTTATAAATTTATTTTAAACATAACAAAACAAAAACAGTAACTTAAATAGGATTAATACAATATTAACATAATTTTGAACAAAAAAAAAAGTGCACAATACATCAATACTGTATGTAACAATATTTTAAAATAATCTTATATAATTTTCTTTTGTCATAAATTAATAACTAAACAGGTTCAAGGTATATACATACAGTAGTGTCTCAGAAACTCACTCAATAACTCTCGACATTCTGTGTAACTCGACACGTGCACACAGTTGTTGGCATCAGTCATCACAATCTAAGGTCATTCAACTGTATAACCTCTCAGTTTGTTTGTGTAACTCAAGTGGAACAGTCGTGCTGTGGTGTGCTGTGGGCTGTGTATGCTAGTTTTACAATTCAGTAACGTGTTATTCGAATCAATACAATATTATATTAACAAAAAATATTTTTTACTGTAAATATATTACTGTTACTGTACTGTACAATACTACAATACAGTACAACTGTACCTATAATATTCAATACTGTATTGTGATTCATCCTTGTTTATTAAACATGCATCTTATGCGAGTTCATTCGTAAACCTCGACATTTCAATAACTCAACACTATCTCAGAACACATTAGGTAGAGTTTCAGAGAGACTACTGTAATTAGTTTCCAGCAAGGATTTAAATGAGATAATCTTGGAGGTAGTCATGACAGGACTGTCTGGAATGTATGTATAATAATAATAATAATAATAATAATGTGACATGACTGTGGTCTCCTCTTTTTGATTTTGTGAGTTTCCATAATGTTCATATAAGATTTGAATAGGTTCAACTATAAAACAAACATTCCAGGGATAAAACTTTTTGTCACAAAGATTTTTGTACCAGTCACTGGTGTAATTGGTTTTGATGTGTGGTATCCTGTACCAGTGGAGAATACAGAGCTTTACATGATTTGAGTGTGTAGAAATGCACTCAATAAACACAAATAAATAATTTTAGCATTGTTTATTAAAACATAATCTAGAAGAGCACTCCACATCAATAGTTGCATAGTCTAATGCGTTACTTCTGTTTAAGTTTAGATTGACGATGGGTGACTTGGGAGATTGGGTTTTGAATCCCAGCCGAGTGTACTTAGGGTGGTTTACCCTTAATGATTTCCCACTCTCTCTCCAAGCAAATGCAAATACATTTCCTTTTTTCTTTCTTTTTTTAATCACCATGTCTTATTACCTGTTCAGGTACACACATGAATTACGCTAATGAGTTAGGGATGGGGAAGGTTGAATTTAGATCAAGTGTACCTGCGTTTGCATGGAGGAAGATCGGAAAACCCTTTGGGGGGAGAAACCACCCCCAGTACACCCAACTGAGATTCAAACTCTGATATGACTCATCCTATTCTCTTATCACAATTAATGTATGCATCTAACTTGAACAGGTATTAAAGGTCCTTACGCATGGAGCCACCATGGCCACACCATCACATGCTTGCATTGCATGATATGAACCTTTTCACACATGGTGACGCGATTTTGAGAGCGGCCAGGCTGGCAGTGCCATCATGTCATTTCAATGTCTGTTACAAAGGTCTTCATTCAAGACGCGATTGTTGAGTGCATCTAGAGGGGTGTATGTGTTCATATTTTTCAAAATGAGTACCGAAACAAGTAGTTTAGACATAGAAAGGTTCATATTGGAAGTTCAATCAAGGATTGATTTTTGTCCTGCGGTGTTTCATGTTGGTGTCCAGATCAATCTGTTTTCCTTTTAAAAACCGTAACAACTCATCAAAAGATGCAATATACATGCACATAAAAAGGAAAAACTTCTCTCAGGATTTTGTCAAAGGTCACTGTTCAAAGTGTAGGAAATACCTTTCATTTATCTGTCACATAAGATTGGGTGTATCCAAAATCTCAGCTTTTCATGGTGTTCACGCCAACGTGATAACATAAGACACACAAGTACCTGCCTCTTCCAACTCCATTTTGAGACTTGCTGGTGGTGTAACAAAAGCATTCACGATTCAAGGAGAAGTGTCACCAAACTAAGAGGTGGCATGGCCATGGTGATCCCGTGTTTACAAAGACCCTAAGATCTGGTGAGAAAAAACTTAGCCTTATCCTAATATTTGCATTTTAATTTAGTTTGGATTATGTTACAACTGTTAATATGTTCTTAGCAGATACACCCATGTGAATGTAATTCTACCCTCATAGACTTTTTAAACACAACTAAACTGGATTTTTATAAAAACATGCCAAAACCAATATTTTCAAACTTAATAAATCCTCATAGCTATGTGAACAAGTGTTTTCAGCCATGAAATTTAGGAAATATGATCTTAAAAAGTGACTTTCTGATGAGTATCTGTTTTCTCTATTGAGAATCTCCTCCTCACAGTTTAAACCAAATTATGAAAAAATGCTGTAAACTCATTTACAGTTTCACAGCCCATCATATAAATCTTCTGAATGAACTTAAAAACATACCAAACCACTGAGGTTTGAATTTTTAATGTATTTAAATTTATTCACGTGTTTATTATGTGTGTTTATAATTTAAAAATAATCAATTTGACCCATAAATTAATTACACCCCCCACCACCTTTGGCCCTCCTGTAAAGTTTAAACATCCCTGGTCTAACATATAAGCTACACAATAGTGGAAGATAAACTTACTTGGCAAGTGTACAAACCTCAACTAGTTCTTTTGTTTTTTTTCTTTGATTAAAGAGGGTAGTCCACTTAATAGGAGTTCTAGAGTCATAAGAGATGGATCAGTCCGTTTAAATAGTCACTTTTCAGTACATATGTTTCAATTATAGGGAATATTTATTTTATTTGATGTGTTACCTGAATAAATCAGTCTTGAGATAAATAATAAATTAATTTTGTGATTACAATGATAAGGAGAATGAGGGTGAATGAAGTATCGACACGTTTCTTGAAAAGTTCAATCAATATAAGTCTAATTAAACTAGTAAACTATCAAAAGGACAGTTTAGCAGAAATTTTACAACATGGCAGTCACTTTAAATATTTGAGCAACTATTCATATATAATAATAAATTTAATTTAAATTATTGAAACAATTTTTTCACTTTCTTTGTAACAAGATTATAATATACCTTCATAGTATGCAGCAAGTGTGCCACTGAAGTTGGCCATAGAAGGTTATAAACAAACCTGTCTTTTTTAAAGCAAAACTTTTTTTTGTCATAATAAATCAAATATTGCTTCTATACAAATATAGTTTAATTTTCTTCACATGATGACCTCAACAGTTCTCTAATATCTTTCAAGGGTATCCTGGAATTTTATGAAAACTTTTCCTCTTCATTTAAAGAGTTTGTCATCTGATGCCGCTATGATCTTAACACATATTCAACAATTCTTGATATCACCTTGGGAAGGTAATTAAAAACTCTTGTGTGTCTATGGAAGCAATATTTGATTTATATTTGGCCAAAAAAAACCTAAAAACTCTCGTATTTTCTGCATCCCCACCTTAAGGGATTTAATGCATTAGTATTTTAAAAATCCCTTCTCTCTCTCTCTCTCTCTATTATGAAGTTTTGTGCAAATTTCACACACATTCCTGAAAAGTCATTATATAATAAAAACTCAATCCAAAGAACAAGTGAGAATGATTGATTTTCTTTACGAGACAACCATTAAATCTTTGTCTAGTGGCAGCAATGTAAAGTGTGAACTGTGTTAATCTTTTCATGCTGGAGGCCAACTCGTGTTTTCTCCTTTTTTGTTGTCACCAATATTTTCTGAACTTTTCCGTCATTAGATTAAGTTGACATAATGAAAGTGTGTTCCTTGTTAAAATGAATATTACATTCATATTAATGTATGCATACAAAATGTATGTTTAAACACACACATATTTTGCAGATCACATACATCCTTTTATATGTTTTAAATTAATTATATAAAGAGGCGCATCAGGATCTCTGATATATCGTGTTCCGCTAGGTGTGATAGAAACAAACTGTGACAAAAAATAATTTTGCAAAGGGTTAAAAAAATAATAGGTTTATGAACAAACATCAGACAATAACTGTGAGTACAAATGAGGTCCTTAACATTAATTCAAAGAAAAAGAGGTATTTGGATGAAATTTAGAATAATGAAAACTAAAAATTTACTACTAGTTCAAGTTAAGTAAATAAGGGACCGTCCTTATATTAGGTAACGCTTTTTTATGACGTTATCCTCTCGTCCCCTCCACCGCATATGAAATTTTAGAATACTTTAATTGCCGTAAGTAAATTAAATAGTTAATATATTTATTTTATGACAAAAAAATTAGATTTTGTCTCACCATAAACAATGATAAAAAAAACCTTACTTAATATGTATTCTGACCTGCTCTCTCCGCCCCCCACCTCCACCCCCCTTTCCCCTCCAAATAACCGTACTTAATTTAAGGACGATCCCTAAAGTGATATTATACAAATTAAAACATTAAATCGCCACATGCGCTGCATCAATTTAAACAGTAGAGCAGATTGAAAAATAATCACTATAGGATTGTATGTTCAAGGAAGAAATCTGTCAAAGAATGCAATTCAAATGACTTTACTGGTTTACATATCCACTCATTACAAATAATACGTTGTATGTTCAGCCTATACAAGCTATTCCTCATGCAAACTGTTTGACTTCCTGACAAGTGTGGACCTAAGTGCACTTGAAACTCTTGCTGCAAGGTGTGTTACTTCCATGCCTGTTTCAGAGCTTTCTTCGAGGAAAGTTTTTTAGTCACATACGAGGCTAAAAGTAAGGCTGTGAGAACCACGGTGATCAAAAAGTAGTCAAAGTCTTCTTTCAGGACATCAAATGTCTTGGATGGTGCCACCCTTGTGTAAAAAATATCTGCAATGGAACAAAAAATAGATTGGAGCTTTATGCAAATGAGTATCTTGAATGCATGAACATTTATCAAGATAAGTTAATGAAACAACTTTAGGTTTTACTCTTTTTTTCTCCAAGTATTCATAGCCTTCAGAAATGTGTTGTCTTAAGTGGGGTGCACACTACATTAATCAAAAGATAATGAATCAAAACTATTGTTTCTAAACAAAGCAGTTTGTTTCAAACTGTTTAGTGTAAACTAGAGAATAACGAGTTGATATTTGTTCTGCTTTCAAATCATATTTTTGTTTACTTCAGAGTAAAAAAAAGTCCCTGGTCTAGTAAACAAATCCTGTTGTTACTTTCTTTGTTGTATCCCTTTATTTCGCTAATTCAATACAAAACTTATCTAGGTTGTGTTCCTACACAGGTAGTTTATCTTAGGGATGTACCCAGATATTTAATTTGGGAGGTTTACTTACCTGCTCATGGGGAAATCCTCTGATAAGAGATACAATAAATATTGTCAACAATGAATCCCTTCTGGAATTTAAAGTTTTTTTTCAAACATAAATGGAGTTGTAGGCGTTATGAAACTTATAAGACTTTAAGGCTACTAACCCAGGTATTGAAGAAAAATTCTAAATACATCAATAGAGGCTATGTGGTATAGAGCACTAGGCTAAATCATGGTTTAAATTAGGAGGGATAGCCAGCACACTTACCTAGGTGATACTGGAGTAGTCTGGAGTAGAAATTGTTTAGATATAACACTAAAAAACATAAACACATTTTAAGGACAAGCTTTCACTGTCACAGACAGCTTCATCAAGTCAGGAGAGTAGACTGATTTCTTGGTTGAACTGTAAGGTTGACTGTCCACAGCTGACTGTTTTTCAGTTATGACATCATATCCTTAGTTGTGAAGGGTTGCATATTGCTTTGTTCAGGGATTTGACCACCTTGGTTGTGTAACAGCAATATGCAACCCTTCACAACTAAGGATATGGGAAATGGCCCATCAATATATCATCAAATCCAGACCAGCCCCCAACCTCAACCTTAGATAATTCCTCTCCTTCCTACCAGCACACTTATTATTACATTCAATATAACATTATTCATAGTGCTGCTATCTATACAATGATTACATTCAATATAACATTATTCATAGTGCTGCTATCTATACAATGATTACATTCAATATAACATTATTCATAGTGCTGCTATCTATACAGTGATGTCATAACTGAAAAACAGTCAGCTGTGGACAGTCAACCTTACAGTTCAACCAAGAAATCAGTCTACTCTCCTGACCTGATGAAGCTGTCTGTGACAGTGAAAGCTTGTCCTTAAAATGTGTTTATGTTTTTTAGTGTTATATCTAAACAATTTCTACTCCAGTATCACCTAGGTAAGTGTGCTGGCTATCCCTCATAATTTAAACCATGATTTAGCTTAGTGCTCTATACCACATAACCTCAATTTATGGTATGATTAATAAATAGAGGCATGCAAAAAGTGAGGTTATTTTTATCAAAAACAGACTGTGTTTTACTCTCTTCTGCTGAAAAAGGTGACCCCGAAAATTACATAACTATGTGTTTTGTTGTGTTTTAATTGTGAACTTTGAGTCCTACAACTTTATGGTAGGTGTGTAGGCCCTTCTATCCTCTCTTTAATGTTTAATTTAACTTATAATATAAACTTGGAATAAAATATTCATTTTTGTGCTGTACAATTATTAGTGTATCTGCCTCTCCTGAACATGAATAGCCCATGAAACTCACCAAGCCCATACACAAGAACTAGGGAGGTGGACTCCAGCCCACTAGGGGATGTGTGTATCCCCTGAATCCTCATCAGAGTCTGGTTGTAGTTAATAATGGACTCGGAGGGGATAGGCAACTCTGGCATGTAAGGAATAACACCCTCTTCTCGCATCTCGGGGGTGAGCGTGAAGGGACGTCGCGGATCCAAAAACACCCACGGGAGTTCAACTACACCCCCAGTTGACAGGGCAACTGAAAACAAAAATCACCTCACTTATACTGCCTGCGCAAGACTAATGAGAACACCAACAATTTAAACAATAATTCCAAAAGCCTTTACGTATTCACTTTCTTTAAAGCCTATGCCCTGTTTATTATGTGTAATGATGGTTGATCTTTTATATTTGATAGGTGTGTGTCCTGCGATTCTTTACTATTTTTTTCCCAAACTATATTTCATACAAACCAAATCCCAACTAGTTATTTATGTCCTCGGACTTTCTCACGCATCTTTGAAAGTTTCTGAGCTATGATGTAATTTTAGAGGGAGGAAGCATATAAAGTAGGCCTGAGCGGTATTATGAAACTCGCGAAAAAATTCGGTAAAATGGATGTTCTCAAAACTCTGGTAGGAAATTAATTTTTCCCTGATTTTTCAGGAAAAATAATAATTTTCATATGAATAACAAGGCCAAATTTAAAATTTAAATACAGACATCTCAAGACACAAGATATTCACTATTAGTCTTGTCTCAATAATCATTTTTATCTTAAGTATCTTAGTTCACTATGTATGACCCAAATAAGTTGTAAGACACAGAGTTAAAAAAACTTAGTATGTCATACTCGTTTATTATTATTATTATTAGCACCACGTCTTACTACCCGTTCGGGTTATACGCACTTACGCTAATGTGTAATGGTAGGGTGATTGTCAGATAAATCTGTGCCGGGACCGGGGATTGAACCCTGGCCGCCAGCACAGAAGTCTGACACCTTACCCCTAGACCGCCAGGTCACCCATATACTCATTGTTATGTAAGGTTGTTTGTAAAAAGTAAGCCAAGGCTCTATAATATTCCAGCTATTACATGAACATTGTGTATACATTTCCAAGCTATTAACATTGTGTAGTTATTGAATAAAATAACATTAATAGCATATATTTAAAGGGAAAAAGCAAAAATCACTAAATAATGTTAAGTATTTTCATTGCTGGTAATGAAGTAAATCCCGAATGTTTGTTTACACATAACACAGCAGTTGTTCTTATTTTCATGATGGTGGATCAGTTGTCTTTCAAGAGTGTTTCTTAAAGTGTTAATAATAATTTTAAAAAAACATATCTTCACTCAACCAAAATTACTCCTTTAATATAATTTAATATAATTTGCCTATTGTACTTGTTATCAAAATCAACAGAGCCACTTACCTAAGATGTGTTTACTGGTGATACCTTTCTCAGTGATGGTCTCCTTCATAGCTTCTACTGTCGCTGGAAGAATGAATGCTTGCCTGTCCACTATCGGCTGGATAGGCGACAGAACTGATGAGAAAGCTGTGAAGATAATATTTTCAAAGCTACAATCATTATTCATACCTTAGTTACTATGCATTACAAACAAAGCCATTTTGTAAATACTTAATTCATAAGAAAACTTGGACTAAAAAGAAAAGGCGAACTATGATAAGATAAAATATCTAGTGTCAGCTACTGATAAAGTTACAATGAGCATCAACACAAAAATAGTTAAGATCTCTGTAAAAGAAAAACTGTATATACCATATACACAAAATTATATCCCCTTTTATCGATATTTTTTGAAAACAAAAATATTTGTGTTTCAAGGTACCTTGTTGGATCATCTGGAAATAGTCCCCCCCACCCCTCCCAGTTAAAGGTGCTCCTGCATATCTTTTAAAGTGATCAAGGGGGGGAAATAGCTCAAAGCTGCAAGTTACTAAATAGGGAAAACCATCTTGCAGAATTTTTTGGCAGGCTCCACTATTGCCCTATCATATAAGCTAAACTATAATGGAAACAAACATGGTAAGCTCACAACCTCTTAAGGCAAACAAAATTTACAATATAATAGTATTGAACAGTGGTGTGTGGTCAATTCTGGACAAAGGGAAGCAATGAGGCTATAATAAAGGGGGTCTGATGGACGCGAGTTTAATTGGAAACTCACGCAGTCTTTTTTTATATATAGTTAAAAGTATTATGGGTAAGAAGGAAAGGGAGGGTGACACAAACTATGCATGGAATAAAACAAAATAATTAGTGATCTTAGAAATATTACTCGATCATTAAATTGTATATATATATATAATAATTGTAATTCTAACTCAAATAAAAATAATAATAACGGTCAATTTACTATTGACAAAGTTTTCTCTTTTGGGTTGTGGCCTGCAAATGAGTATGACCTATGGCCTGCCTTATAATAGCTTTGAATCAGGATTTATTCTACACGCTATTATCATTAGTAATTACTATAAACTTTCATAAAATTGAGTATTAGAACGTCAAAGCTTTTTTTTATATATTGGTTGCCTGAAGATGGAGTAGGTCTGCCTGTTTCAATTATTTTATTTTTCTCGTCAAAAAACCGGGACAAAAAACTATGCTTCAAAATATTACTTGTGAATTTTGACACAGCAGCCCTCCTCTTCCTCTGCTGCACATGTTGACACACTTGTCATTCTACTACTGTATGCAAAGAAACAAACCGCTTCCCTTGGAGGATCAAACAAGTGTCAATATTCTTGTAAAACAAAACTTACTGTAAAGTGGTGATAAACATATTATTTTGTTATAGAGTGACCATAATTATATCTATAAACAATAAATAACAGTATTAAATGTATGATGATACACCATTTACGATATTAAACTGATGTGCTAATATTCGCCTAGAGAAATGCTGCTTAGCTTTCCCCGATGAGGGTCGGACAGACCCAGAAACAAACGATTGACGAAATAAAATGTGAGCGAGACCAGCTGCGGCTGGTGGTCAATCTGAGAAAGAACTGCTTGCTCATAGAAAGAAGCGCTACTATCTAAACTCAGTATACTTGTTGGAGAGGTTTCTAATTATAATAATGTATTTTAACTTTATTTTTCTCTTATTTTTTTTATTCCCTTTTATGGTTTTAGGGGAAGCGTTGCTTCTCTTGCTTCCATTGAATAAATGCCACTGGTATTGAATATAGTAATGACCAAAATTGATAAATATTTTATAATGAAGCAATGTAGTGTTTCTAGATAAAGATGTTACATTTCAAACATATACCTGTGGTGTTGCTCTGTGTTTTTCCTTCATACAGCTCTAGCGCAACAACTTCGGTGCGCCGGAACTTGTCATTGAACAAACTATATACCAGCCAGTTCTCTGAATGCACCAAATGAACAGGGCCCTTAGCGCGCTTGTGGACAACCGAGAATACCACGGCACCAGACACAACATCGACTAGGAAGATACTCAGCAAGTCTGGCAACATTACAAATATAAAATAAATGTATTATATTTGGAGGTGGTACAGGGTAGGTGGATTGGAACATATAAAAGAAACAAAGACAATATATAATAGATTTAAGATAAGAGTTGGTGAAAGCTTGAATGGCAATTTTAAACCCTACCTTACAATACCACCAGCCACAAACATTAAAACTGTTAGAAACTATATTTTTTAACAAAGGTTGATAACAAAACTTGTTAGATAAATCAAAAGTTAGAAGGCATATAAACACAAAAACCATGTGACATAAAAAGTTATTAGATATAAGAGAATAACATGTATGAAATTAAGTGCATTAAGTATGTTATGATGAATGTCATTACCAAGGGACAGGTGGGTGAATTGAGTGCAGAGAAGTGTGGAAGAGAGAGGTGGTGTGGAGAAAGGAGACGTCGGAGAGGCTTATGTTCCGAACAAACCCAGCCAGTGGCTGGCAACTACTGATGATGATTAATAAGTTGGTTTCAGTGATGTTATGAGTTAGTGTTTTTACTTCCTTTTTTTTAAAATATATAATGTAATTTATATTTGGTGAAGGATGAAAACTTCTCTGATGAATTAAAAATTATCTTATAGGTGGATTCAAGGTGGTGTAAATGTTGCAGCAAGGTTTAAATATGTGCTAATTATTTATGAATATTTGAGTTGGGTGGTTTCTGGTTTTATAAACTTTCTTATATATGGGAGAAGGTAAAGGAAAGGTGGATAAAAACATAAATAGGAACAAACACAATATGGCTTTTATAAACAAAAAACAAAGTTCCCACTTTGCAATGCTGCTACTGCACAAAGAGGTAATGAATGCCTCTTGATAAATCAGATGTTACCACCCAATCCCTCAACCTAGGCTTCATTCTATCGGAACTCATCAGGAGGGAGTGTGAAATTGTGTAATGCACAAATGCAACTCCCTAAAATGAATTTTTTTTAAAAGGGAGGCAATTGGTAAATAAATATAGTACACTTATATAGGAACATGTAAAAGGAGTGTACACAGCCATGCTATCGATATCAAGAGCCCGTTAAAACTATAGTCTTATCTAAAGACTGTACTGTAATGTATTTTCACAAATAGAATAACCAAAAAGTAGAGATAAACAGGAATGATAAGTTTGCTGCGGGGAAGGGTGTTCGTTCCAGTCAACAAACGATAAAATAACTAGCGAAAGCAAGGAAAGTGGACTGTATCATATATTTAATTGCGATAGGAGTAGCTTACCTCGTCCTTGTGGGTTGCTGGGTTAGAGAAGGATAGAATGGGAAACAAAGGGTTAATTCAGCAGCGTCTCTCAAACTATTGTTGTGGTTTCTTGATAAAAAAAAAAGGGGGGGAGCACTTTAGGGCCTGCAACACAGACTCACATGCAGAAAACGAATTGTGCAGCAATTAGTGCACCCATTATGGCAGATGCCCTATGTATACTCTACTACACACTCTTTAAAGACAAAAAAAAAATGTCCCTACCCTACCCTTCAATTCTCAGAAATGAAAAGAAACCCTCAAAAACGGCGGGACTCTCTCCACAATGGTGAGAAATGTCCAAATAAAAAATCTATCTATGTGTCCTATCATTCTTTACCATTTTCCTTTTTCTCCCCTTTTGTTTTTTTGGCTTTCTCTTTTAGGAAGTTGCGTTTCACAGTCCTCCCTGATGAGTTCCGATAGAATGAAACTTAGGTCGGGGGATTGGGTGGTGACGATCAATTTTCTTTAAGAGGCAACCATTACCTCTTTGTCCATTGGCAGCAGTGTAAAGTCAGAACTGTGTTCTTCTTTTCATTGTAAAGGCCATATTGTGCTTGTCCCCCTTTTATTTGTTTCTAACCACTTTTCCTATACCTTCTTCCAAATATAATACAAATAACAAACAAAAAATTGTTATCTAACTCTAGGTACGACAAACCTTTAATTTCCTTTAGGTTTGAAACCCCTTAAAATATATATACTTTGAAGCCCCTTAAACACTACTCTTGGTCTGGCTCACTAACAGACTGCAGACTCATAGAGTGATCATTTCCACGGCCCAAAAGAGGGCAGAATTGTATGGCCTCTAAATATTTCAAACACCCTCGCTTTTTAAAATAAATACCCCCACACCCTGTTCCTCATAACAAATTGCTATAGAATAAAGAAGAAGGCGGTCTACAAAAGGGATTATTAACACATGTAAGTTAGCAGTACCTGCTGGAGTACGAAGCACATTTTGTTTCCTGCCCGATACTTTAACAGAAATAGCCTTTCCTGTTCAATCTTACAAAAGAGGATAAATTCTCAAACTTTTCCAACTAAAATCAAGATCTAGTCAACCCTTAATAAGTGCAAATATTAAAAAAAAATCTAAATAAAAGACTATACTTTATTTGCGCAAGATTAGTAGAACACAAAGGTCGTGTTGAGTACATTTACTATTTCCAGTACTTAAGTAAAACAGCAAAATAACTAATAATAGATACAATGGAAAACCACCCAATTCTGAATATAGTTTTGTTTGAATACCAGAACTTTCACTCAATGTGATTTGAGAGATTAGAAGAATCAAGGTATCAAAAATCATATATTAAGATTGATTTTCTATTCTTGCAATACACATACAAGAATCAAGTAAATCAAGTTTGACATATTTAGTTATTATTAGGGTTTTGCAAATAATCAGATTTAAGATTCGAGATTTTTTGTGTCTGATGATGAATGACTAATTCTAATTGTTTACTCTTTTCTCTGCTTGTTGGGATGTATTTTGTGGATGTATGGGGTGGGGGTGAAAAGAGCCTAACAAATAAGACATTGTGCAGCAGATACCCAATAAAATTTCAATGTCAGCAACTGAATAAACTGGTTTTGGTGATGAATGGAAGAAAAGAGTATAAGGTTTAGATATAGAGAACCCGAATAGCCTAGTGCAAGATGATATCAAGAACACCTTAATGCAAAAGTTTACTATGTGCATCTTAAAAATCATTATTGCCCTAATTTCTCTCTTTGGTAAGATGTCAGCACCAAGAGAACAGATGCACTCCAGATGGAGGAGGAATAATGGGGTTATTTATTTTTGAAAAAATATATATATATAGATAAATATTTACACCGAAATATATCTTCATGAAAGCTTTTTTTTAACTTTACTTTGAAACCATTAATTGAATTATAATTAATTTTTCAGTTACTATCACAGCATATTTAAAATGTAATCTTATAAATTCTTATGACCTACCATATTTTTTTTTAATACTGGTGGTATTTCATTAACAAAATTAAAATAATTTGAACATGTATTTGTTTTTATTTACATATTTAAGTTTAAAAATTATTTATTTATTCAAAACCAGCTTGGTTCGGTACTCGCGAACTTGAGATCAACTCAAATCAAAAAACTTGAGCTTGCAGACCCTACAATGAGTTATTTATAACTGTATATGAATTCCACCAATTATTTAGCTCCTTTAGTAGATATGTGTATTTTACCTATTACTAATGGGGGTGTGCGAGTGGGCATTTTTCACTTTGAGTCAGGCTTGAATTAAAACTAGTTATTTTAGTTCAGATAGTGTAGTGTACAAAAATATTCCAAATTGAATTTCTGTAATAGATCCATGCATAAACTATAAATAAGTTTAAACATAATTATTTTAGAAATATTTTATTTTTATATATAATCAGACAAAAGGAAATAATGAGGGACTTGATTTGGAATTAAATCATATTTTGAAATTGCTAGTAGCTAGTAATTTTTTAAAAAAAAGACCGAACATTCCGAGCACACAAATTCTTTCAGTTTTATAAAAATCTTTGATTTAAGTTCAAAGAGCTACTAAAACTCAACTTGAACTTGAATTTTTGAATACTCACAAACCCCTAATTACTAGTAATATTTATAAACTTACATTTGTGTACTGGGTCTGGCGCCTGTGTGACCACAGCAACAAGGTTAGGGTTGACATACTTGTACAGCACACTGCGGTCTCCCAGCACACGGCCTTGTGAGTGCACTCTTTCCATAGGGTTCTTGCCCACCACTTCTATGGTGGGCTGGTCTATGTGCAACTTCCATACCTCTGTCACTAACAAGTGCTGGAAAACACACACCATACTTGTACAGTTGCACAAGACTTTATTAATGTTGTCGTTGTTGTTATAATGTTTGTTCCTATCTAGACCTAACCGAACTATCCTTTCAACTGGACTTTCTTCTCTATCACTTACTTTGCATTGTTATATATTTATTTATTAGATATCATTAGGTATATTAAATATGATTCCTCGATACCTATCGGTTACTATGGGTATTGAGATAATTGAGAAAATACCTCGATTCATAAGGACGCGTGCAAATTATTGTGAATGTTTTATGAGGAGATTAATGAATATCAAATGTTAAAGGTCATTCTTTACGCATTTTTTAATTAATTATTCTTTTTTTTTTAAATTAAACTTATAATAGCATTGATTAAATTTGAAAACCAAAAAATTAATGTTTTGCTTCAATATGTAAACACATTTACCATGATAGCATGATACATTCAAGAAAGAACACAAATAAACCTACATATAAACAGATACCAACCGTGTTAAGAAATATATTACTATTGTTTTGCAAATTTAATGTCACAAAGTAAATAATAAGATAGGTAAAGTTTATTTAAAAGCTTTAAAGCCAAAATTAAAATTATAATTAAAATCATGATTTGTAAAGGCAACATTTTTTTATAAGTATAGTTAATATTTAATAGACGTTTACCAAAATTTCTAGAATAAAATCAAATTGGTAAAAAAAAGATTCACCTATCACAGCAGCCATATTGGTTTTAAATTTTTAAACCATTTGGTGAAGTTGCTACAAAGTGGTGAATAATTTAAAATTCCATTTTCACAGGTAATTAATGTATCCATCATATTTTAGTATGAAAATATAAATTCATACTAAACTCTTAACAAAATTATTCCAACCTATGGAAGTTTATCTTAACATTTTCACTCAAAAATATGTTACTCTAGTAACAAAAATAAATTATTTTCTTAAACCAATATGGTTGTTCCTCCTTCATTTCAAAACCTATTCCAGTAAGAATAGAGTATCGAAGAATCGAGGTAAAAACTTAAGAAGAGAAATCAAAAAACTGGTATCGTCGCTATGATATTTGGCTTAGTGCACTTTATTTCATATAAATTAAGTTCTCAAATATTCTTTGGAAATTTAAGGATTGTAAAAGAACCATATTGTTATATCTAGTCATCTCTTTATCTAATACCATAACCAAATTGTTTTCTGGTTATTAAATAATTACTAAAGTAAGTTGTCTACCTCAGAAGGAGACAGTGTGAGTGCGTATCCTGTGAGTGTTCCGTTAGTCTCGCCAGTGAAGAGGAAAGTGCTCGCAGCGATATTATGTGCCACCTCTCTTGTACTTTCTGGGAACACGTGTATGTTGTTGGTGTCATCCAGGAGCAGCACACCTCTCAACGACTCCTTGTTAGGCTGGTGAAGAAGTGAACTCTGCTTGATGCGGAACCCTAGTTTCACCAGTCCCTCGCTTGTGGGCTGGCCCGTGAAAGGGTTAAATATGAACAAGGAGCCTTTACCAGTGTTCTGAAAACAAATCGACAAACAAGCAATTCCTTAAACTGCCCTAAAAGAAAAATGAAAGCAAATAGCAACAGATTATATTTTAATCATGAAATTAAGTGCAGTGAGTAAAAACACATGCTTACACACACCTAAATATTTCTATGTTATTGTTATAACAATAGCACCGAAATATTAAAATGTGTGTAAGTATGTGTTAGTGCTTTTACTTTTATTATTTGTACTCTATTATTTTCCTAATGTTCTATCATCTTTTTTCACTACAATTTAGCTCGTGTATATTTACAATGATTAGGAGACAATTTGAGGGGCGAGTTTTTACAAACTATTACTTGGCACATCAAAATAACTATAAAAACATATATTTAAAATGAAAAATGACACTTACACACTAACAAGTAATATAATAGTTTAGCTATTTAATCCATCATGACCTGTGCATTTGCAAAGTTATAATTTTTTTGGTTTTCTCTTCTAGGAAGTTGTGTTGCGCATTTCACACTCCTCCCTGATGAGTTCCGATAGAATGAAACCTAGGTCGGGGGATTGGGCGGTGACGATCAATTTTCTTTTGGCAGCAGTGTAAAGTGTGAACTGTGTTCTTCTTTTCATTGTAAAGGCCATATTGTGTTTGTCCCCCTTTTATATGTTTCTATCCTCCTTTCCTGTACCTTCTTCCAAATATAAAGTTATAATTGTATATTTGGTATCAAAAAGCCAACTACCGAGTTGGTGGTGGCCGAGTTATCTGATAGCTTGTGATATTAATTGATCACACATTTGTAGCCAACAATTTCTGCACGTTCATCACAAACTCTGCCTTAAAATATGAGTGAAGAATTACCCTGGGCATGGGTCGATTACTGTATAGCTCAGTGGTTAGAGAATTGGCGTACTAAGCCAAAAGTTCTGGGTTCAATACCTGTATCCAGGTGTCATTTTTCAATCCAAAAACTATGATATCCATATGCGGCTTTAACCATAGCTGACAAATGTGTTAGCTTAGCTATTTAATCCATGAAAACATATAAGTTAATTCTAGCATTTTTTAATTATAATACATACAGGACATAAAACAAACCTGAATTGAAATTTTAAATTTACTACTTTAGCTTGAAAATGCTATTTGGGTCAAATATGTTGATTTTAATGTAAATTAACAATATGGAAATTTACAACCAAACTTGTTTTTCTCAGTAGCAGATGATATCATTCTTTGTCTTTGTTGTGTGGGTTGTTATTAGTTTACAATGTGCTCATTAGATTGTTTACACTGACTATAAATGTCATTTACAATAACTTTTTTATAACTAGTAGACCTACAAGCATAGTTAAAAATATGTATACATTTTAGCAATAGTTTTTATAATGATATGACTTAAACTTAATTTAATTTGGAACATTTTAAACTCCTTGGCTGCATAATATTTTGAAGCATAATGTTCCTTTGCTCCATTTTATATATATATATATATATATTTTACACATCATAAAAATAAAAACACTTTACATTTACATTTTACTAGGAAATCACCCTAATAATCATGACAGACATGTTTTCTAACTTGTTTTCCCCGCTGAATTGTCATGTTTTGAACTATTATTATAAAATGTATATTATCAACATGTTCAAGTGTAAATAGTGTAACAAACCATACATATGCATTTAAATAAATATAAACAAGTGAACAAATATTTTTCTTAAAGTAACAGATTATCAATACAATTCAATATGACATAGCTGAAAGACGAAAGATGAGAGCTTTCCAGACGACACCCTTACATAACATAAGAAACGAGGACGGTGAACGGCTCGTAACAAAAGAAGCCAACCCGTGGTTTGTTATAGTGTTGTTTGATTATAGCTGCTCTACTTACTTACAGTCAAATGTTTATATGAAGAGCTTGGAAAAAAAAAATTGCCACCAGCATTGATAATATTTTATCATTTATTCAGTATTACTTTATAAATGGTGATAATATCTATCCAAAGTGATAACTTAAAATCATATGACTTAACCTAAACTTTTATAACTGCCATATAAGGCCTTTCATTTGAAATTTTGACTGCAAGTTAGGTATTATCCATGGGATGAAAGTCGAGCAAAAGGTAAGTAAGTGTACCTTATCTTGGAACAGCAACAGGCACTGCGCAGGATGTGGAAAATGGCGGGTAGTCCGCTGCACGTATAACACCATATGTTTCCTATCAGTAGCCTGATCCAGGAAAGGAGAGGCATCTTCCAGTCTGCGCTGCCACAAGATCTCTCCACTCAGATTGTCAATACCAAACAACTGCAACATTTTGGAGTGTTTACCAACATAATATTTAATAACTTGGTGTTATAGCGAACATGAAGTCTTAACCAACAATAGATAACAAGCGAAATAGTCTGAGTATCTTGACATTTTTGATCAATATTTTTAAGGATCCACCTATAAGCACCATAATTAGCCATTAATGGCGCTAGTAAGAAACAAATGAATCGCCAATGTGGCCACATTATGAAACTTCAACATGCAAGCACTGTTAGTAAACATAAAAAATATGTCAGATATAAACAGAATGATAGTTAATTAGATATGGTTTTCAAATGTTAGTCCTGGTTGTAGATTTCATTAATAGTTTAGGAAGGGATTAATTTTACTGATTTTATCAAAGTTTGAGAGATAAAATCAAGTTTTACTATCTCTAAATTGCTAGGAAGGTTTGTAGGTTTTATGGCCTTATATTGTTAAAATTTGGCTTATAGTGAACTAGGATTTTAAAATAAGCAATAACAAATCTCAAGATGAGCTTGTCATTATTATGTAAAAAATGTAAGGTACAACAATGAAATGTATAAGCGTAATGGTGACCAAATATGTCAAGTAGGGACGACAAAGGTTAATGTGAACAGAGTTTAGCTATTTTGAACCCAATCACTAAAGCCATTTATTGAAATATTTGAATTTAAAAAAGTCATCAGTAAACTAACCAAAACCAAGCCCCAACCCCAAAAAACCAGTATTCAGCTTAATACGACATGTTCATGTCAAACACTCCCAATTAATACATTTTAAGAAAAATCATTATAACTATATTCAAAATAATTCAAATTTTCAAAAATCATTCCTAAGTAACGGGTTCTTTATCAAATTTTAACCCCAAAACAAGTAAAAAGTGTTATTTGTTATGTCAAACACTCCCAAGATACCCATTTAGAATCAAATCTTTATGGTCATGTTGAAAATATTTCCAGTTTTTGAAGTAAAGTAATTAATAAAATACCCATAAATTAGTTTTCATCCCAAAAACAAATATACAGTGTCAAATGTCACGTCAAACATTCCCAAGGTACCTATTTGAAACCAAATTGTTAAGGCCATTTTTTAAATTTCATGTCAAACACTTCCAAGATACACATTTGAAACCAAACTGTTGGAGCCATTTATAAAATATTTCAAGCTTTTGAAAAATCTGTCATCAGTAAACAACCCATAAATGTACCCCAAAAACAAGTAAACAGTGTTATTTGTTATGTCAAACACTACAAAGATATCCATTTTAAACCAAATTGTTAGAGAAATTTGTAAAATATTTCAAGTTTATGAAAAATAAGTAGACTACCCAAAGATGATGTTTACCCCATAATCCAATTATACAGTGCTATTTGTCATGCCAATCAAATGCTATGTAAGCATTTTAAACAAAATCGTTAAAGCTATTTTTTTTTTAAATTTGGATGTAAAAAAAATTAATCATCAATAAACTACCCTTAATTGAAGGCCTAAGGGAATATATATATAGTGGTATAGCCCTATAAAATCCATCAAACCATTTTGGATTCGTGGCCAGAGACAATCAGACCAGGGGACAGAATTGTAAAATCCACTTTTTTGTGTTTATATTCATATAAAACACAAAGATTCATCATAATCTCCAGCAGGGCGTCGAGCATAATTTTGAGCCCAGATGAACGTTGATTTAAGTGCCCCCTCCTCTAAACTTGAAAGGAACTCGTTACAAGATGGATGAATTTCTTATGTTCATGCCCACTGGTTCTAACAGGGACACAAGTCGTGATAAACGGAAAAGAAAATTAGTACATTATCAAATATATCTGAGCGATGTATGAATTTATAAAAAAGATTATTATTTGTGGTTTTTTAAGATGACGGTGGCATGGCGTTCCCCTAGAGCCCGGTGCCCCAGGCAGTTGCCTGCCTGGCTCCCCCCTTGGGGCAGCCCTGATCTCAAGAACTATTTTTGTTCACAATCACAATACTTTTTCTTGATATGAGAAAGTAAAAATACTTCAGTTACAATGTAACACTCTCTTGTTTACTGTCCAAACAATAGTAAACTATAGTAAAGATCTCTAACTAACCCCACTTTGTTGATGAAGTAATACATTATAATTGTTTTTGGGCTCTAAAAACACATTACCCCCTTCACCCAAAACCCCTCTCCCCTCTCAAGTAAGTGGCACCCTTGACGAAAGTCTATTTTTACTTTTGATAATTGTATGAATACAAAAATGTATAGTTAAGTATAATAGTAGTAATTTTTCTAGGGTTACCAGTAATTTTAACTTTGAAATATCCCGTCTTTCTTTAATCATAGAAGTAATAAAGCCTAACCTGATATTTGTTTTGTCAGATTTGCATGGATCACCCCTCCACCCCCCGTTACCCCCTAAGCAGCACTAATTAAAAATTTAGGCAGTAGTATTTTGTTTATTAGGAGGATTCCATTTACAATGACTTATTATGTTTTATTTAGCCAAATAAACTAATTGGTTAATACCTATTGTAAGATTAGTCTGGATATATTTTTCTTATGTCCATTTGACATAGCTTAAATACGAGGGCTTTGAGCTCTAAATATAATAAGGACCAGGAGGTCAAGTTTTTCTAATCCATGTATTCATTTAACTATTCTGAGTGCTTATGGCACAGTAATGTTTCGTAATGCCCTAAACGTCATGTTCACATGTTCCATATTTGTATGGCTACAAGCAGTTTATCTACGCCTTTTGTCTAGGACCTAGTTATGTCAGTGTCACACTACATTCTTTTTGGCACCTTTCTTGTGTTACTATTTAGGGTGCGCAAAGTGTGGAACACGGCTAATTTCATATAATGGCCCGCACATATAGTATATTTCCTTTCGCCCCTTGTTGACGCCTCGTTTGGCTATATATTTAATGTTAGATTGTATTAGCTTTGTTGTATACCCCAGGGTATGGGTAATTGTTTATACGTACTATTGAATGCTCCGGCAGTACCCACCGGGAAAATACCGGCCATAGTACTACATGGTGACACCTGACTGTTAGCCACCTGTATGTATATAATAGAGAGTCCATTTACTGTTCATTATTTAGAGTATCTATGGGACTTTTCGTTAATTTAGCTCAAGCTAACTAGCTTGACCCATATTTAGCCTAGTTGCTCTAAAATATAGGATTTACAGTAGTGTTATTTATTAGTTACTCTTTCACTATGTTTTCTGATTGGACCCTTTTGGCTGTAGTTTGGCACAAGTCCGACTACTTTTGTGCTCTTTCTACTTAACTCCCCTTTTAACCCTTTATGTGTTGTTTTAGACACTTATTCTACCAAGCTACAACAAGGTCCTATATTTCTGGAGTTGTTAAATCCTACCATATGTTCAATCTAAAGGTGTTGTTTTCCTTTTGCTTTGAATTTATACTTGATACTCCGAACTGATATATCTGACACTATATACTGTACCCGATATTTAATTTTAAATCTCGTTCTTCTACTCTAAACCTTTATCTCATCTTATTTTTTGTTATAATAAATGTATTTATTTCTGTTACCTAAGTATTATTCTATGTTTCAGCAACATGATCCCTCTTATTTCCTTATCATGTATTTAACTTATACTAGTAATCGTTACCTCCTCTACATATTAGAATGAAAGGAAAGCAACGATTTAAGACACGCATCCGTGCGCATCAAAACAATTATTTAGACTCATTTGTAGCGAGTGTCAGGTGTGCATGTGATGTGCTAAGTTATACAATGTGCGCTGCCTAAGCAAATCAGCAGCCCCCACATTTAATATGTACTGCATCAAAACAATAATCATAATATAAATTAAGTAATTCTATAAACAATTAATTTCATACATAAATTAAGGAAAAGAGTGTGAAGGAAATTGTTGTAACATTTGACTTGGTTATTTTTTAAATTCCCATTCCCTAACTTTTTCCTGATTTTACAAGGTCAACATGAAATTCCCCGTCATTTCCCTGTTTTCCGGACAGGTGGTGGTCCAGTTTTCATTTCCTTCCGACAGTGACAAGTCAAAATAGTCCCTTTGTGTTTGTGGTAATACACATACCTTTCCAGAGGCTGTAGCAGCTACTATGATCTTGTGAAGACCAAACTCATCTCTGACCAGACCTGAACTCTGACCCTCAGACATGCGATCCCCCAACAAAGTCATGAGGGATGAGCGTAGTTGGATGATTTGACTGCTGATGCGATGAACAAACATGCCTAGGATGCCAGCTGCAAGAAAACCCATAATGCATTAACATTTCGAAGTTTGTAAGTAGGGAAAAAGGGAAAAAATCAGCACTATAAAAGGTTTGATTTTCAGGATCAGTTCCAAAAACAGTACAGCTTTGAGAGAAAACTGCATGAAGTATCATTATTTCAAGATGTTTTTAGCCTGCTAAGCAACATAATACATTATAGTGAACAAGAACTTAATGTTAACAAAGTTGGAAGAATTTATGAGCTTTAAATAAACTATTTTGCACATGGATACTGAATATTTAAGATTTGAGAAAGTATCTAATTCAAAATCATAGGAAATATCAAATTTGAGATTTTATTAAATAAAAAAAGAATGTATAACAAAATAGGTCTTAAAAGGTTAAGAAATTTTTCCTAAAGAGTTATTTATATTTAAAAATTGTACTCCTTCACTCATTTACTTCCATCACTAAACCCTATCTACCAACCCGAGTCCTCTTAGTCCAGGAGGTATTCTGTATTATGTACGCCCCAATGAATTGTGCTTCTCACTCTTAAGATCATATAAAAAAAGTGAGTGTGCTGATCCCAAAGTTTAGCAAATATTGTGAAAAATTAGATATTAAAATATTTTACTTTTGAAGAGGTATATTTGTGTCACAACGTTGGTCAAAATGAGTCAATTGGTTCAACAAGTATAAGGGACAAACATTTACACACAGAGATAACGAGGATTATAGTGTTTTTCTATTGAGTAAAAAACCTGTTAAAAATAATAAACAAGTTTTTACAGAATTTCCAAATAAGCAGTTTTGGGTATGGTTAGGTCATATTGTTGGCCAAATAGGTTTTTGTAAAGCTTTGGGCAACCATTAGACTTTGGGTCAAGTATTTCTTACAATGAAATCAAACATTTCAAAAAAGGGACGAACGGGCATCCATAAACCATGTAAGACTTTCTTTCCTTTTCCACCCAACCCCTCTTTTTCCATTTCTGATGTAACACCAAGTAGACATTAAGCCTGACCGCGCCCTCCTCCAAGCCTGTGTTATATAGCTTCTTACATCATGAGTGAGTGTCAACATTATAATCCAAGTGTAATATCTGTGCTCTGTAACACTGTGATCTACCCACTCTCTCCCCGTGAAACATTATGTAGTGATTAGAGTTCCCCTTATCCCCTCTCAACAGCTTTATATGGTTTATGTATGACCCCTAAAATATGTCATAGGTGGCTGCATAACATGGCCTTCATGCGCATACATGGCTCTAGTACAGGGGTCTCCAAACTTTTTATGTCCAAGGGCCAAAGTTTATACTCTAGTTGGCTCACTGGCTGCAATACTGTACCGACAATGTTCACCATGTCATTTGCCAGTTTAAAGTACATTTGTACTCAAACACAATACTTTTCTTCACAAAAAACACATAAATAAAATTCATATTTATTTTATTAGTTGATAATGTAAAATATATATTTTTATTTGTCATTTATTCTCTTGAAATATTTTTTTATTTTTCATGAGCCAGCAGACCACAAAAAATGTTACCACAGGCTGCAAGTGGCCAGCGGACTACAGGTTAAAGACCCCTGGTCTAGTACATATCCCTGAATCAAATAGTCTGGGTTTAAACCCAACTCTGTAGCGCAATATATAACATAAAGAACAAACACAGGGAATGCAAAATGGGTGCAAACAAATTTACAAATATCCTTTTTCTCCCTTTTGTGTTTTTTTGTTTCCTCTTTAGGAAGTTGTGTTGTGTGTTTCACATTCCCTCCTGATGAGTTCCGATAGTATGAAAACTAGGTCGAGGGATTGGGAGGTAGTGATCGATTTTCTTGGCGAGGCAGCCAATACCTCTTTGTCCAGTGGCAGCAATAAGAAATGTGATCTTCATTTCATATCATGTCGTTACTTTTTATCTGTTTTTTATCCACCTTTCCTATAACTTCTACCAAATATATATTATCAACTACCTCAAAAAGCGAAATGAGGTTTTCCTTAAAGAGATATTAGTGAGAGTAAAAGGACGTACCAATTTTTACTGGGAATATTTTCACATATCTTTCAGGATTCTTTACAGGCCATAATTTACACAGGGCTGACGACTTTACTTCCTCTCTGAAGAAAGTTGTGCTACGGATTTGTATTGCTCGAGAAAAATCTGTAGATCCCTGCTGTATTTGAACCCATGAACATCAAGTCCTGAGGCAAGCACTTTACCCCAACACCACCAAGGTCGACTACAAAGAGTAAGCCACAAATATATAAGGTGGTAGGTTTGTCCTTTGTTAGTAGTAGTGTGCAAGATCCAAGTCATGTCATGAATCAAATCGTGTAATAATTCTTTAGAATGAATGAGACAAACTAGTGTTTGTGTGTGAAGAGTTTAATAAATAAATAATGCTTCAGCACAAAAAAACATATTCAAAGTAGTTTTTCTTACAAAGTGTGTAAATGTGATGACCCAACTCGGAAAGATAGCCAGAAGAATATCAATTTGTGCCATAATTATAAGGTATTACATAAGCCGCCACAACAAAAGAGGCATTTATAGTGTTTTAATTCCCCTTCTTTCTTTTTTATTTAGTATTTAAGGGAGGTAATTACATGTTCTGACAGGTGTAACCCAAGCGAGGAGCATTTTATTTTTATTTTTATCGATTTTTAAAGGTTATTACACAATCAATGTTAATTGTAATAAAAATGGTAAAACAAAAATTGGAAATATGTGTATTTTGAAAAAAAAAAAAAAAAAAAAAAAAAAA